>JAYKAV010003004.1:213213-280260 GCA_035582835.1 Phoebastria nigripes | reverse complement strand
AGCAAAACAAGGAATTCATTCACTACTTCCCATCGGCAGGCAGGTGTTCAGCCATCTCCAGGAAAGCAGGGCTCCATTACACGTAACGGTTACTTGGGAAGACAAACGCCATCACTCCAAACATCCCCCCCTTCCTTCTTCTTCCCCCAGCTTTATATATTGAGCATGACGTCACATGGTATGGAATACCCCATTGGCCAGCTGGGCTAGCTGTCCCGGCTATGCTCCCTCCCAGCTTCTTGTGCAGCTGGCAGAGCATGGGAAGCTGAAAAGTCCTTGACTAGCAGACTACTTAGCAACAACTRACAACATCAGTGTGTTATCAACCTTATTCTCATACTAAATCCAAAACATAGCGCTATACCGACTACCAACTAGGAAGAAAATTAACTCTATCCCAGCTGAAACCAGGACAAGTCTAAACAAATGTAAGATAGGTGTCCTCCATGCTCTCAATCTTTCCCTGGCAGTCTCTGAATACTGCATCCCCGCTGAAAAGTGTCCTGTTTTTACTTGCACGCGGTGACTACAGTCAAAGGAAGCAAATACTGTTCTGAAAACATATGTAGGGCCCGTATCAGCGATTTCCCCACCCTGTTCATGTTCTAGTAGCTCTCTCTCGGGTGTGGGACAATTGTAAATGTAAGGCAGGAATTAAAGCATGCTCATTTTTGCGCAGGGGAGCATTCTCATGGTGCGTGGATTGGCACATGGATTGGCACATCCTTCAGCAGCCTGGGTGCTCTCTGCTTTGCTTCTTAGCGCTCTCATTCTCTGACCCGTAGCTTTATTCCCATTCACACAAATAGATACAGAATAACCTGGCAAACCTTTGGGCTTTGATTTTCCTGAATAGGTGACCAGAAACAACTTGCTGTTGTTTGCAGTGTGGTTCACAGGCAGTTGATGTCTTGGCTGCCAGATGCTCCGAGGTCTTAGCTAAATGACAGCTGTGGGTGTACGCTGGGTTTGATACAGGACATGCCAGAGCTGCCTCTTCCAAACCTGCCAGTATAGGTGTGTGCCAGTCCTCAGGCCAGGACTTTGAAACGTTAGCTCTGGCACTGCCAGCCACCCCGTGCACAAACGCACAGGCATGTTCTCCCAGTTCAGTGCTCTGTTCTTGGTCAGCAAATGGCTTAAGAACATGCCTGAAGTTAAGTATCTGCTTAAAGGCTTCCTAGCCCGAGCGGAAATGGGTCTGGGGTCAGCTCGAGTGTTTCTCTGGATCAGGGTTGAGAGAAATTCACTTTTTAGTGCTGCAAGACCCCTCATTTTGAGGGAAATGTGGCAGCAGAACAGGCCATGCCTGACTTTTGACAGTGCTGGAAGCCAGCCAGGTCTCTAAAAGTGTTAGTCCTTTTTTCTTTGCAGCCTGAAAGGAATATTTGAATCAATTGACAGATCTAGGTAAAGAGGCAGAAGGGTTGTTTGTTTTCCTTTTTACTCAAACTTTCAGTACATGCTTAAAATGTGACACTTTTGTCTGGTATTTTCAGTTTAGACAGAATGTGGTTGTTTCTTGGGTTGAAAAATTGAATTCCAGAAAGAAATAATGCTTCTGGCAAAGCAGACTGCATCCCAGGGCATGATTTCATCTGGTAACTAGTCCAAAAGACTCAATATTGGCTAATATGACCATGACTGCATGTATTTCTCATTAATTTTCATCAAAACTTGCCAGAAAATTCATGTTTTGGTGCCAGCAGATCACTCTTCCTTTCCATATATTTTGTAGTGTCATCATTCACTAACCCCAAAAGTGTCTCTAAGGAAAAGAAAAAGCTATAATGCAACATGCTCATCTCCTCTCATTGCCCACTGAAGAGTTACAGAAAGAGGCAGCTAGAAGTCCTCTAGCAAACTAATGGGAAGTTCTTCAAGAAAGTGGTTTTGCGAGTCCCTTGCAAGACCAATATTTTCTGGTGCATAAGACAACATGATTCTAAATGAGGTCATGAAGTGCAAGGCAGCTTTGACCCTCTCTCTGCTTTCTCTTTCTGCTTGAGCTCAGAACAGAGCCTCACTGATATCTGATCTAATTTTTATATATGTTTGGCCCAAATTCCCTCAAAATGTCTTTTGAGAATCCTCAGGACATTCTCGTTCTCCTGTTGTGACATGTGCTGGCTACTTCTGCTGTGCCGCATTCCCCAGCAATGGAGTCTAAATGTGCAGATTTGGGGGCTTGCTTACTGTCTCACAATACATGGAAGAATGGGAACTCTCAGTGCCTGTTCTACCTGCAAGAGTCCTGGATTTGAAACAAGAGATGTATACTATGCCCATAAGTTGTCAGAGATGGAAGAATGCAGTTGCAGATCCCGGAACAAACCATGAAAATAGATCCAAACTCCTGAATTCTCCTGGTGGTGAAGTGCATTTCAGTGTCCCATCAAGCAGCTAAACAATTCCTGTGTCCCCTGTCCCTAAAAATGATTTTATTACATCGTTCTGCAGGGACAGTTAGTGATCAAACTGCAAAAAAATTGACCCACATGGGGTTTTTTGAAATTCCAGCTGAGCAATCTGTCACTTCATCAGTTATCCTTCCTAAGCATGTAGTCAGGACATATCCCAAACTTTGCTTTGTTGCCTCAACAGGCCAGTCTTTTCCATGCCCTTTCCTCTTCCTATCTGGAAGTTGGAAAGTCAAACTGTCCTATCCCGGAGAATCTCAAAATGGATCCCAAGGTTTCTTTTACAGTCCCGTCAGCTGGCATGCAAACCCTTCTCTCTGAATGTCAAAGTACTTTCCTTGGGGAGACAGATGGCATCTCCTGCCTGCTTCAGAAACATGCCAATCTTTGCAATCTGGTCAGCAGATATGTGCAGCAAACTCCTGACCTTTGCTAAACACCGTGTACTACATACGGCAGCCAGGTCAGATGCCACATTTGGAGGAGCCATGCTTCAATCAGTCTGACTGACAGAGCTGATATTTCTCTTTCCCAGTCTCCAAAGAGGAGATTTCTTCTTGTAAGGTACTGCATGCCAGAGTCTACGTCCCTGGGTATTGCAGGGTAAATACCTCATCTTGGTGTTATTTCAGCAAAGGTAGACCTGGTGACCTAGCTGCCTTTCCTCCCTCTCTGAAATCCTCAGCAATGCAGATTTTTAATTCTGAGGAAACTTCTCCTGCCTTTTTTTATGGCAAGAAGAAGAGGCTCTAGGAGCGTAGGCTGAGGCTGGTCTTGAGCTCTGGAGGTAAATGAGTGTTTCAGCATTTGCAGCTGGATTGACTAAAGAATCAACTCAGAGAAACTCTGTTACTGTGAGTTACAGCTCAGCTTTAAAAACAGTCACCTTATCCTGCCAGTGTATTTCTTTTGTCTGCTTTCTTCTTCCGGGAAGAAAACACTGTGAGTGATCCATAAAACAAAATTACATTCACAAGCATTTTACAAATGGGGGGATGGAAGATAAATATGTATATATTTGTTTAATTATTCACTACACTGAGTTCACCTGTAAGAAGTAGTGCTTGTATCGCTATATATTGTACACAGAGGGAGTTTTATGTTGAATTTCAGTAAACTGAGTCGGAATAGTTGAAGTATGCACAAGAATCAGGAACTAGGATGTATGTTTATAGCAGTATTGCTAATTGGAGGCTTTTTAAATAGTACCACTGTAGTGTTTTTCCTTGTATCTCAGCTGCTGAAATTACATTATCACCTTTGACTCCTCCTATAGCGAGCAAGGAACAGTTTTAAAATTCAGGACTTATTATTTAATAAAAGCTATGACTGTGTGCATGCATGTCTGTAGATGGAAGGTCCTAACTCATTCATTTTTTCTTTATTTGGCCTGGCACTACTGTACATGGGTATGCAAAGAGAAGACAGCGGGGGAATCTAATCTGCCTAAATTCTCATTGAAATCTATACGGCAGAGTAATATGACGGAAAAAAATCCAGTCACTGCTCATGCACCACTCTCCCCAGTGGTGTGCAGCAGGCCCATTATCCAGCTGATGAGATTTTATCTTTTCCCCACTCTGTAAAATTAAGAGGTTTTGAGAGCTAAGTGACAAAGCTCCTTAATACCAAATCTATTATCAGCACCATTACTGTCATCACCTGTACTGCAAGCTCAGCTTTGTAGGCAGCCCACTTCGAGGCCGACAGGCAGCAGAGGCAGGGGTAGCAGGGCAGGCAGCTTTGGGGGGATGCTCTTCTGCTTCTCTCCCCTCCAGCTGCACACTTTGCTCTGTCTTTTGGTAGGTTTCTCTCCTCTAACTAGGATTTCAGAGGTGGGGACATAGAAGGCGGCTAATGCATTTGTGAAGCATGGAGCTGCAAGTGTTGAAGAAAGACTCCCTAAAGGGATAGGAGGAAAGAAAACAGTTTCAGCAACCCATAAGAGTAAGCTACGTGCCATTCTGCAGACCAAGGCAATTTGAATGGTGTTAAAAAAAACCATCCCTCTTCCCCCCATTTTCTCCCTGACATTTCCACTTAGCAACAGAAGACAAAGTTACATCAAGTGAAATGATTGTTTTGATTTATATGGCACCCCGGATAGACTAGGTACTTTACAAGACATGTAGCACTATTCCAGCTTCCAACTGCTTACAGCCTAACGAGATGTATGAGATGTGACAAGCTCTGCTAGCCCTGAGTACGGACTGCAAGGACATTCCAGGTGGGGAAAGAGGCATGGCTGGAAAGCAGCTCAGTGCTGTCAGGGATTCCTGTCTGCCAGAAATGAATCCCTCAAGTGGTGGCTCATTGCAACTGTCAGCAGCAGCCTCAGCCTGCAGGTGGGAAAAATAAAAGTAGGTGAAAGCCAACTTTTTCTCTCACTGAGATTTGATGCAGAGTGCGGTTTGGCCTGACTCTCAGTGATGATGCTGAACCCAGAACAGAGCACTATGTGGCTCTCAACCACCTGTCGATTTTTTTCAAAATACAGTTTCTTATTCTGCTCCACCTGGGCAAAGCCACATCAATCGCACCGTGCTGCCTCCAGCCCCAAATTCCTGTCACTGCTTTCCTACCTACTTATTTTAGCTTTTCTTGAAACTCCATTGTATGGCAAATCTTCCTGTGATGGTAGCTTTTGTCAGAGTCCTTATAATCAAAGGTCAGACATTGCAATAGGTTAGGTTTGGGTTTTGATCTTTTCACCAGTGCTACCTTTGGGCTGAAACCTGCAGAGCTTCCTTAAAGACAATGTCCTTCTTTCTGTTTCTATTTCTCAAAATATAAGGAGTTTGTAGGATCAGGTTAGCTATTTGTGGGTTGGATCAACATCCGTTTAGCTTGTATAATGATGGGCTCTACTGAAATACCAAAATTAGGTGAGATCTCAACTGAGCAGTCCATCACCTCTCAGGAAAGTGCCAAAGTACGTGCGAAAGACCTGCTGAAATCAGTGACCATGAGGCACAGGCTCAAACTTGAGCGTTGGCCCTGTCGGCTCTGTATCCCTGGTTGTACTTCTTTTTTTTTTTCCATTTATTTGCCATCATTCTGAAACTAATTTGGAAGATAATGATTAGATACTGTCAGAAAGCATACAGAAGAGGAGGAAAGGCCTCCCTAATTGTGTTTTGACATTTTTTGAGATCAGCAATTCTTTTGAAGGAAAGAGAAAAAAGAAACAAAACAAAATCTGTTCAATCAAGATTTTCTGCTTTTTGTTCTCTTTGGCTAAGAAAAATCAGGTTGCAGAGAAGCTAGCGCTGCAGATCCAAAGCTTGCCTCCTAAGCAGGAGTTTTCATGTACTCATCTTCCACCTAAAGGCAGTTTTACAGAAATTTGCACTCCTGTAAAGCAAGTGTTTTCTTTGTAAGTGATACAGCACTTCAGCTTTCACAGGACCTCAGTGCTTTGCACTATCTCAGTGACTTCAGGGACGTGGTACTAAGATTTGCTTAATATATGGGTCTGTCTAAACACAGTAGGATGTCAGCTCTGTGCCCGGGTTTTGCATCACTAGGTAAATAACTTAGCAAACGGAATAGCACGTCTGTGTTTTGTAAGATTAAAACCCTGGCTGAAAGAGACTATTGTACCGGATCTTGAGAGCTRTAGCAAAACTGATAACAGTATCTTCAACATGGAAGGCATTCTGAGGAGTTATTTCTCTTATTAGCATTTAAGATTGGTTTCAAAGATATTTTCTAAATACCAAACCCAAACTGTAACAATAAGATCCCTAATTAATGACAGAATTATCAGTTAGCATGTAGTCTTCCATGCTTTGAAAGCATTCCCCTGGAGTTTAACAATGGCTTCACATAGAAAACAAGTAAGGCCAATAGCAGGTCTAACACTTAAAGCAGGATTAATTTTTAAATCTCACTTTGTTGGATTTTTGAGGGTTTTTTTAATTTTGAAAGGGAAATAAAGCATTTCCAACTTTTCCTTACGTTTACCCACCAAACTTTAGGACTGAGATTGTATTCCTGCCCTGTAACAGAGGCAATCCTGTTTTGCTAGCATGTGACTCTGCAAAAAGTAACAGAAACAGTTAAATCCAAAATATTTGTGGGGAGCATAGTTTGTCCTCTCTCCTGCTGGAGTTGGTGGTCCAATGTAGGTGGCTTTAGGGAAGGATCCAAAGCCACAGTCTCTCCTCCATATCAGTGGATAGCTCTGAGCTGGGTACAGGGAAACATTACAGAAGCCTTTGAGTCAGCCACAGGCACGTCTTGATAGATGCCACCACAAAGTAGGTTCTTCTCATCCCCCTCTAGCATGCCTAAGGGCTCTCAGCACAGATTTCGTTACTGTAGCTGTTGAGGATGTTTTTTTCTGCTGCCTGGTAAGCTTTAATACTACTTCTTTCTTGGGTTTGGCAGGTAAATGAGAGCACAAGCTTCCAAATTTTTTTTACAAATTACATTAAGATGTCTTAATTTCCAAGTGACTAATAAAACCTGAAATCTCCTGAGAGACCTAGGGCTCTTCCCTACGATTAGCCCCAAATGAAAAGGCCATTACTGTTTGCATATTTCCAAAGTATATTTTAGATACTTTTAAAAATTTTGATTGAAAGTTAAGTGTACAAGTTATTTTGAAGGGCCTTTCTGCTTAGTTGTCAAGAAAGTGAGTTGAAAAGAATAAGTGACCGAATTTGAGCAGAACTGAAGACCCACAAGTGGGATCTGAAAGAAATCTGAACTCCTCCTCACCTGGTAGTTGCAGAATGTGATTTTGGAAGGGACTTACGAAATTATATATGTACAGACAGCACAGCTTCTGGCACTTCTGCATGGCAAATGACATTTTAGAATTAAGCATTGTTTCAAAGGAGAACAAGAAGAAAAAACACAGATTTTGCTAATAAGCTGTGAGTAGTTTTCTGAACCCCAGGAACTGCAATCACACCCTGTTTCCCTCCATGTCTACGTCAAGGCACCCCAATCCTGCCAGTCAAAATGAATGAGAATATTTTGCACGTTAACTTGCTAGTGAAGTGAATCATGTGAATGAAGTTACTCAACCACATGGCTGTTTACAGAGCACCATCTGCATCACATGTACATTTGAGTTTCCAAACGTCCACAGATTCAGATGTCCACAAATTGATGTGCATAAAGGATTGAGTTTGTCCCCTGAATGTATTCCCACAGAGTTAAGAGTCCGCCATCTGAAAAACTGGGTTAATATGTAACATGACACAATTTCTTAATAATTTTGCAGTTCCTTAAAAACAATAGCATGAAGTGCAGATGATACTCTCTCAAGTCGTTGCTTTGCTCTTATTAAGGCGGAACTTCAAAGCCATATCCTATCTCACTGTCATGAAACGTAGTGACAGCTCTGTCACTCACTGGAAAACTTCCTTCTGAAGTTTGAATGTCTTTGTTGTTTGTTTTTTGGAGGTTGCTTTGTTGTTGTTGTTTTTTAATGGTAGTCTTTTCATTTCTTTTATGCTTATGGATTTGTACATCCCTGGTGCTTCGCTGACAATCCCACCAGCCTGTGAGGAGCTCACTTCAGCAATGTGTAGCTTTCTCCCTGTTCAATGCAAGCGAACAGTACTTCAGTGCATTGATGGTGGAGGGGTATTCCAGGAAAAGGGGCTGGGGCAGATTTCTTTTATGGTCAATGAGCAGGCAGTTTCTCTTGCTTTACTCTCCTGTTCAGATCTTAAGAACAATCTGGCATTTGTAAGATTCCAGAAATTATTGTCCTCAGAGAGACAAAACTCTCACTTGTTCAGCTGGCATGCCAGGGCACATCTAAGTGCTTTTCTCCTGCAGGCACATTCTTGAATGTTCTCCTCTCCCTGCCCAACGCTAACAGCCAGGATACCATCCTGCTGTAATTTCCAAGACCACTCTTTCATGCTTCCGATTCCAGCCCTGAATGAGATGTTGCATGGAGCAATCCAGCCTTTGTAAGTTGGCACGCAGAAGCTTAGGAAGTAGTTCAGTTCTGCTTGCGTGCATCTCTTCACAAAATTAGGGACTGCAAAAGGCGTTGTGATTCAGAGCTGTATTAACAGCCAGATGTAGGAACTTTAAAGAAAGGCATTCTGCAGATTGATCACAGCAATGCTATTACCATCAGTGGTGTGCAAAGTGTCAACTGCAGCTGTGTTGAATTATTCATTATTTCGTAAATACAGTGAGGTTTCCAAGGGCAAAGTTTTTAAGATCCATTTGAAAAGTGAAATGAAAGCCCCTGTAATTAAAAATCATTATTAAACTTCATTTATTTAACTTCATTTCAGCTTTTCCCTATGTGATTATTATTAACGTTATTATATTTATTGATTTTTCTACTCCCTTCCCATTCTCTGCCAGCTAATGAGAAAAAGGCRGTTTTGAATTAAGCAAATAATCTTGCTCTCCCTAGACAATTGTTCTGTGCTCTCATGTTGACCCCTGGAAAGAGATTTACTGGGTGATGCTCTTATTTTTGCTGATAGGAGACACTGTGCCCATCAGTATAGGATAAAAGGAAATAAATTAAAAGGGAATCTGAGTTTTCATGTGCTTGCATCTTAGACCCTTAAAACTGTCTTTAGGTTTGGAATGACTGGAATCTGCACTGGGCTCAGCGGGGAAGTGCAGCAGAGAGAGCAGTGCTTTCTTGTTTAAGAGCAAGCGCTGAAGACAGAGTGCATGTCCAATTCCATACAAACAACATTATCTTCAGTTCATCTCTAGTAACAGAACATATTTCCATCATTACTGTGCCATTTAAGATAAAAAAAGTTAAAAGTCCCTTTCATACCTCAGCCATCTTTACGGTCATGCTACAGTCCTCTTGAGATCAAGGCTGTGGTATAAATACCTGTGCTAGCTTGTGCGGCAGGACCAGACTAACGCAGTGATGATGCTTAAAATAACCTGAACTGAATGCCGTCATGGCAAGGGTCACCCGTTTGCTATATCTCAGCTACTTATTTACAGCTTGCATGGGAGCATCCAGAACAGCGGCAAGGACACTATGAGAGCAGCATGCCTATCCCAAGGGCTCCCGGCTCCCCAGTCTCCTCTGGCTTCTTCCAGCCATCATCGCAAGGGTGGCAGCAGCCAGAGGAAGCTGAATGTGGTGGACACACAGGCAGCAGGAGTGGTCACAGCGGCAGGTCTTAGCTCCCTCTCTCCTTCCCGAGCCCCTCACCGCTGCCCAACTGCCCCTTCCCCGCTTAGGACATGGCATTAGCACCAACCGGCACCCGGAGCCTGACAGACCCGGAGCCTGACAGAAGCCAGGTCTGGGGCTTTACTACTGCCAATATAGCTCTATGACACCCACCTCCTATGTATTGTTAATTATGGCTCTCTTACGCTTCAGTTTTCCTGAAAACTGCCTGCCTATTGGAATTACTAGTTTTTGCCAGTTTCTCAAGGATGCTGCAGGGCTGTATTTACTGATGTTTGTGAGGTTCATTTTGACCCTGCAGTAGGAGGTGCTCTTAAGTGTCAAGAAGTTGTCACATACGTTGCTACCTTTATAAACAAATACGTTCACACAGCTCATCTAGCATTTGGCACAGGAATAAGGACTAGTAATTCCATTTTGTCTTTATGTTTAATCTTCCAATAGTGCAGTATTGCCCACAATTGAAAGCCAAACTGGTAAGACGCAAAGCATTATGTATTCACCTAGGAAAGGGTATCTTTTTCTGGAGTTAGTTGTGCAGGACTCTTTTCCTCTGCTGTAGTGCAGCCTTAATATCGCACCTTGGGGCATCAGAGTATCTTAGAAATAGAGAGTAAATTTCCTTGATTTCTGCGCAGTGTGCCAGTCCCCCGCAGCAGCAGGACATGTGCTTTATAGTTCATTCCAGCTCTCCGTGGGGAAATGGAGCTACAGGGCCCTGAGACAGAAGAAAAGATAAATAATCTTGTAGAAGAAGTTCTTGCAAAACTCCCTATCACTTTCAGAGGACCAGCTGAACCAGCAGTTTTTCCCCCCAACCCAGAGACAAGAAATCTCCTGGGGGCAGATCTCAGTGGGAGGGGAGAGCCCTCAGACCAACTCTGTGCCCAAACTCCAGATCCTTTGGGTTCTCCTGCCTTACAGCTCGCTCTTCCACTTACCACATTTTTTTGAACCACTTTCCTCCATTCTCACTGCTTTCTTTATCAAAAATTGAATTCACTGAGTGAATTCAATACATTGATGAGTACGGAGGCAATAACAGACAGCCTGTAAAGGTTTTGGGGTGAAAGTCAGAGGCAGTTCATGTTCCCACTTACTTTTGTGACTGTATGAACCCAGTGAAACATATGTCTCGTTACACGTGCCCTTGCTCATTTCTCATTCATCTTTGCTCAGTAGTTATTGAGGAGTGAGATCATAACTGGAATTTGTTTAGCGCTGTGGTCTCTCCACCCTGTTGGGTCCTTCAGCAGAGTGACTTTATCCAAGATTTCATTTCCTCCCTGTCTTTTTGCATAAACAGAAAAAAAGGTGGATGGAAGAATATGCTGGCAGAAATGCTTTGGCAGAAGGCCCTTATTTTCGTCATAGCCTCACGATGAGTGAGAGCGAGCGTCATAGCTGAAACTTCTCTGCTGCCTGTCCCCACACGTGTTTCGTGGCTAGAGGGCCAGTTTCTCAGCACCCAGCTCTGGCCTGGGGGAGGAGAGGAGTTTCACAGGTCATTGTTATCACAGAATATTTCTACCCTGTGAACTGGAGCCAGCGCAGAGATGCCCAGGCAGCAGTGGGCAGCCCAGTTGCCATCAGTAGGGCTAATTAGCTTGGAGGCAGCACTGAGCAATCATAGCCCCTACCGAGCTGGACCAGGCATCTAGTTAACATATTCCTGCAAGGTTGTGATGAACGGAGTGAGTTCCATCCACCACGGTAGACACATTTGCTGTACTACCCCAGCACATTACAGTTGCTTTCTGTATCTGTCTGTGGTCTTTTTTCTTACGTTATGATCTTAATTTCTCTGGAAGAACATCTCTTTATGTGTGCCATTTAGGGTCAAGCATTGGAGCTCAAGTAGAAAAAATAGAGGTATCTTATGACACCATTTTGTTAAAGTTTTTCATATAAATGCAAACTTGATTTTGCAGCTCTTGAAAAAGGTTCCTCTTAATATTTAAAAAAAAAAAAATTGTGGTTGTAATCTTATCATCAGTGAAAATGGAAAGCATTATAAAAATAATTCAAACATGCCATGCCAAATTCATGAAATCTGTATGCAAGCATGGGGGTACACACACAATATGGGACAGAATTTCATATTTGCTTGGTTTTTTTCCTTTATTCACAGACAGTTATGTCAAACCTTTCACCACAGTGTTGGACCGCTAATGAAGAGACAATTAAAGCACTTGAGCCTCCTCCTTGCTTCCTTCAGTAGCACTAGATATCTTTCAGTCTCTCTGATAAATTCCGCAGGAAACTCACAGAATTTTTGACTTTAGAACAGTCTTTGTTTCTTTTCTTGCAAGTAATTATTCCTCTCCCCTTTTTATCCCATCACTGCACCAAACTTCTGTTGTTTTATGGATTTTTGTTTTAGCTTTAACAGGTCTCCAAAGTATTTTCCTTGGTTGAGTGCCGGAAGTATACTGCTAATATAGAGGAAAGTGACGGTATATTAAAACCGCGCCCAGGGCTTTGAGATAACATGGCAAATACAATGGGCTGGGCTGGTACCACCGAGAACTGGAGTTTTGCCAAGGGGTTAATATTGTTAAGTGTGTGCAGACAGATATCTTGATTCATACCCTACCTTTTCTCTATATCTGCATCCATTACTTATACTTAGTGTTCAAAAGTGGAATGGTATGTGTCTGTGTTAAATTTCATAGTACATAAAAGATCTTCCTGTTACTCCTTTGATGACAGCAAATCAGTGTCACGAAGGAATGCTGGTGAAAAATTATTTGCATAAATCTTTGAAATCTTTATCCCCTGACAAAAGCACTTTGTGTCACTCTATTTCATTTGCTCCATTGTTTTTACTTTATCATTTGCTTGGAGAAAGCAACCTAAATTGAATTAAAATGTCTTTTTTTTCCTGTTTAGCTGGCATGCTCATAGTGAAATACAAATCTAACTGTGTTTTTTCTCTCTCTTTCTCTCTCTCTCTCTTTTCCTTTTCTCGTTTGACCTGGATTTGTCTTTTGGTGGCTTTGATATCCCTGTGTGATCCTTTCTTCTTCATTACTTTAAAGGTAAGATCATTATTTCCTCAGCCAGTATTAAACATGTATCAGAGGTACAGAAATACAACTTGAAAGCCATCTGGGGAAGAGGTTAGTGAGGAAGCAAAATAATAAGTGGCCATTTGGAGTGCAAGAAGTCCAATTAAGAAGTACATTTTATATTTTGTCTTCACTAACCATTGGCTGCAAGTAGAGATGCTCTCAATAGAGGAGGCTGGGGCTTTCCTGGGCAGCCCCCTGACAATGTATTGTATGCAGTGCCGCTGCACCATGCTGGGCTTCATCTCCCTCCTGCTGCTTCCCAGCTCTGCCAGCACTTCCCTGAATGCAACCGAGAGGCAAGCAAAAGGTTAGCGGGGGCATTGGAGCAGCCTCGGAGCAGCAAATCTGCCCAGGACTGCAAGGAGCAAGACAAGGTCACTTGATGTTTCCCTTCACACAGGAGTTCCAGAGAATTGCAGCTGTCGAGATGAGGCTCAGTGAATTTAAAGATACATATATATCTGCTTTTTTAAATTACAATAGAGAGATGGGATGCCAATCAAGATCAGAATATATAGTGGTAGGTGTAAATAGACAGTCAGGGACATTGTCTCTTCCCTGAAAGCTTAAGTGTTTTCTTTCTATCGCTGTGTTACAAGTATGTCTTTGGTTTAGACTGCATTTTTCTGCAGCTCTCAGGAGTCTGCCAAGTCTGAGGTGAAATATCTCCAAACCACTCCTTCCCAGAGCTTGCTGCCTTTTCAGGCCTTTTCAGTACCTTCTGTTCCTCAGGAACCAGGACACTTAGGGATGAGAACCTTTTGCAGGAGGAAATTAGAAATGTGCAGATGTTGGGAGGCAGGGCTGTGTATTTTCTGACAGTTTCTGAGCACAGAATTTTGCTGAAGACAAGCAACAGAAACTAAAGTAGGAAATGTTATTTTAATGAGCACTTTTATATGTAATCAGCAAGTGGCAAATAGTGAAGTCCTGATGCTTCCCAGCTTGCACGGAGACAGTCCTGGTCTCTGACAGATCTGGAAGATACTATTATTTTTCCAGGCTTTATACTTTCCCCCCTCTCAGGGGTCCAGAAATACGTGCTGTAGTGTCTGGGTCATCTCCACAGCCTTGCAAAGGCCTGGCTGTGTTCCAGAGAGTGACTGACGGAGAGGGTTGGAGCCGGTAGCCTTGCGCCTCTCTCGACAATGGTAGGTTCCCTCCATTTACATAGTGACAGTGGAGTCACAGAAGACTCAATGAATTTAATTAGTAGGAATGGAAAAATGTGTGTACTCATTATGTAAAACATGTAAATTTAACCCTTGAAATGGAATTGTCAATGACTTGCCACTGTGGCTGGATGCCAGCGCCAGAGGCAAAATTACAGAAACTGCCAGCGTGTCACAAGAAATTAAATCAACTACATTAAGGTTCCTGGGTTTTGTTGAGGAGGTGGCTGTTCATGCCCATTATAGACTAAAAACTTCTTAGGAATATTGGTTTTTCTCCATTAAAAATGTGCTTTGAAGTGGGATATATATCTATAAGAAAGTTCATTGATAGAAGACCAGAAAAACATGGAAGAAGTAGGAGGAATCATATACTGGATCTCTACCAAAGTGTGTGCACAGAGTAAAAGGCCGTAATAAACATTATACAATGTGTGGCCACCGTAGGAATACTCCAGGCTCTGATGGGTCTTGCAGTGCCAAAAAATGGCTGTGAGGAAAGTTTTTACCTACCCAGTAACTGCAAATTTTAATTCACAGACCCTCAGGCAAGTTACATGAGGCTGGATTATCGCTGTGGGGTGCCCTGGGGTCTCATTCGGCCTCATTGTAGAGGATATGGAACAAAGAGTTTCATGGTGAGCTTTAGACTATTGTTTTCAATAAGAAGGGAAGGGACTTAACCCTCAGGCTGTTGCTGACACTTCTGGATCCCATCCAGGAGTGGGTGTGTATAGTTGCAGCTCTTAGGACAGTGCACAAAACAGAATTTTTAAGGGTCTTTTTGAGCTGCTGCCACTGTTGAAAAGCAAAAGAAGGGTCTCTTAACAACTCTGAATATTACACCTGTCATGAGGTAAATGAACCTCAAAGGCTCTAATTTTTCATCCTATCCCAGTGTTTGACATGGCACTGTACTGTAATCCACGTAAGACTGAAGCAGGACTGGGAGCCTAAAGGGGTGTCCTGGAGTCTCCCCCTCTGAGGGGCCCAGGAGTTCGGTGGGGTGGCATGTGTCTGGTCCGGTATCRCGTTCCAGCTCTGCAAATCTCTGTCTGACAGCAAGGCAGATACTAACCAAGGGTGGCAGGGCTGGGAGCGGCTATCAAAGGGCTAATCCGCTGAAATGGCATTTTAAAAAGGAAGAAGCGCTGCGGCTCTGAAAGGCAGAGCAATCTGGGAGAGACAGCCACCACCAATGGGAAATATGGCCTATTGTCATGAATTTTTTTCCGTCCTTGAGTGTGGCCTCAGTTTATTTACTCATTTACTCCAGATTTCTTATTTTTTATTATTTATTTAAGAACTGCTGCTCTTAAGCTTTCTCGGGCTCTCTAGGGATCATTTGATGTGTAACATAGCTCTGCTTGGAGGCTCTTGCTTATCCTGCAGTTCTCTCCACAAACGTGCTGGCAGCATGCTGCTTCCAGAAAGGGCTGTGAGCTCCCAGGCTTGCAGATAACAGTCTTTCATGACCCCATTTCCAAATGTCACCATCCAGGGATTTCCTGTGTGTACTCCAGAAAAATTCATCTAAATTCTTCTCAGAAACAGGCGGTGAGCATAGATGAGAAGCCTGGCAGGCCGGAGACAAAGAGCCTGACTCCCATCATCAGTAAAGCCCACCTCACTGAGCAGTGAAGCACACTTTACAGAGCAGATGTAACGGACTGAAACAAAAGTGCTGAGAGCGTTGGAAGGGTAATTGGTTTCATTCAGAGCTGAACTGCAGCCTGAATTGTCCGTTCCAGCCTGGCCATCAATACCCCCAGCTCTTCCTACCTGCCTGTTTGACCTGGCAGCTCAAGGTGAGCAGGTTCTTAGCCCGGAATGTCACGAGTAAGATTTTTTGTATTGTGATGCTGCTTTATTTTCCCAGTTTTGCAGTCTGAAAGCCTGAGGCAGTTATTAGACAAGGGTGTTTAACTAGATCAGAGTCCAAGATTATTCCGGTCTCAGGTCACCATGTCAAGTGCTGCTGTTCGCAACAGTAGTTTGAAGGATTTAACTTCTTAATATCTCCAGTTACCTAGGGAGCGAGTTGGACTTGCAGTGGAGAAATGCTTGCTCACACAGAACTGCATGTAATTTTACATGTGATTTACACCATGCCTCAGAAGGAGTGGGGAAGGTCATCAAGGAAAGTTTAACTACGGAGTATAGAGAAACGGTTATGAGAAGATTCTTAACGCATTTTTAATGTCTAGAAAAAGTTCTGTTCCTCTTCCCAAGCCTGTCCCAGTGCTCCAGCAGAGTTACACGGGCTGCGTATGCTCTCCCTCCAGTTTCCATCCTCTCCTGCAAATTCTGCATCATGGCTCACCCATATGCTTCCTGCCGGGGCTTCTCTGCCCAGGAATTTTCCTGAATCTCTTTCTCTCAGTTTATCATTGCTGCCAACGGCCAGCCATGGCAGAGCAGTGAAATGCACGGTCCCTTCCAGCGCAGAGGGTATCTGTGGGAGTTAGGTGGAGTAGGGCAGCCAGCCCTTCTGTCTGCAAACCAAGCAAGGCTTTTCCGTAGCAGCAGGTTTGCTCTGGAGTGCAAGGATTTAAGGATGTAAGGTGGCTGGGTGTCGTTCTGAGGCCAAAGAGCCTGCCTCAGCCAAGATGACACATTTGAAAGCGAATCTCAAACTGTGTGAAAAGTACCAGAACTGACAGCAGTGGAGATCAGGGACAAGCAAAATCATTTCATCAACGTTTTAGCTGACTTGAACACTGTGGGTCTGACAGTTGTCATCTTCTTGAATATTACTGGGCTTGTGCTTTACATAGGGAAGGAAAAATAGCCAAAGAGGAAAACATGTTTGGGAAAAAAAGGTGAAAACCTCTCAGGCAGTCGAACAGCGAGGGCAGAGCACACAAGAGGGAGGGGGAAAGGATCTTGCACTGTGTCACTGTCAAAGCAGTCCAAACTTTTGGAGGGAGAACCGGCACCCTCCTCATTTGTATCACAGATCTTTGAAAAAGACATTTGTTTATGGAATGAAAGTCCTCTTTAAGAGCAAGAATACAATTATCTTTATGAGACTGTTGCTTGAAGGACAGCTACACACTGACCTCCCCTCCTCCCATCCAGCCAAATTAAAATCATCGAAGCTGATGGTTGCATAACCCTGAAAGGCCTGTGGGCTTCTGGACTTCTGGAGCAGCACCGGCAGCTGTGCCACAGGTTTCCTCAGAAGATACCACTGCTGTGCCCCCTGTTGACTTCAGTGTGGAGAGTTGGGCATATCTATTCCTCCATCTCTTTTGCTGAAGCTGCTGCTTGTGGTAGTCATCCTGCATATTTGCCCTCTGGACTGAAGGAGTAAATGACTTGCACACAGGCTACTTAACGTTAACTGCTTCCCGTTACTGTTTTTGCAGTCTGGTTATAAGCACATAACCTAGAAGTAAAGTCACTGCCCCTCACTTGCCATCCTGCAAGTCATTTTGTACCCCAGGATTACTTGGATTCAGAATTTTGACTCAGTTTTCCAGACCGTCTTACAAAGACGGCTCTCGCTGTAACAGGAGCTGCCACTGCCAGTCCGCAAAGTCCCGTATTTGTCTAGCTACTGACACGTATTAGTGGCTGCTAGATGAGAATGAGGTTTTGTTCATTACCCTCCTCCATCTGATTTGAACTCCTGATCCAGAAACCAAATGCTGTAACATCTCATTTTCAGTCCTGAGCAATTTCAGGTCCTTGTATCTCAGTGTAACAGAATGTGAAATTTGTCCAGAATATCCCTGTCAGTATTTTCACCTGTATGGTTACTTCATTTATACTCTTTTTGAGAAAGTCAATCTGTTTGCTGAGATGGGATCAGCTTATGAACACTCTTTATATCCCAAACACAGGGCATGAGGCTCATCCTAACAACATCTGAAGTGGCCCAGGGGATGTTAGTGGGATTTTGATGCTGGGATCCTCCCGTGTGAGCTGTACTGTAGGTATACAACAGGTATCCACCCAGGAGCTGTGACTGTATCTCCTTCAGCTTTGAGTGTAGCATTCACCCTCCTCAGTTCTGGTGCCCACAGTTGGAAAAGGCGGAAAATAAATAGGGGAGGATTTATTGAAAAACTACATGAAAGAAAAAGACTGGAAACCAGGCCTCGAGGAAAATTGCAGAACACAGTCTGTTGGGTTCAAGCTTAAGTCTAAAGGGCCGTTGATTTGCAGTCTGTAAGGGGAAGAGCAAGCTGGCAGTAGACTAACAGACAAAAAGAAAGATGAAGCTAGACAAACTCAGACTAAAGATTGTAGAAAATTCACTGGRTTGTACTGGGTTGAGCATTGCTGACACTTGTTAAATTGAAATAAGATTATTTCAAGAATACATGCTGAATTCAAGGAAAAATTAAGTCATAGAAGCCCAATGGCCCCTGTAATTCAGAAGTCAAAATTGCAATAGTCTTTTGTGGTTTTACTTTCTATGAATGACAGTGAGATGAATAAGTTCCTGGTTTCGCTGAGATTTGGTCAGGAAATGAAAATCGGTGTGTATCCTGTCACTTGATACCGTGGCATTGACTTGGAGAGATATCTCCCCTTGTTTTCCATGGCAGAAGGACCTTCCGCTTTGATTTGGGAGGCTTCTTTCCTGCCACACACACAGTATGAAAATATAAAAGCAAAGCTTTTCATTACAGCTATGTCCAAGCTGCTGGTGTTTGCTTGTTTTAGCAGTCAGGAGGATATGAGCGTTTGGAGGTACATTTACTAATTTAATGTCAGTGTGCTCTCAAAAGAGAAAAGTAAACTAGTTGACATAGTAAACATTAATATTGAAACATAAGTAGACTAGTTAACATAAGAAAATGGTCTAAATCTTGATAGCTCCTCATCTACCTGACAAAAAAGTGATGGGGCAGCTGATCATCTTAGCAGGGCAGATCTCAACAAGGAAAGCAAGAAGATGAAAGGGCAAGCCAAAAGCAGGCTGACTCGCTGCATTGCCTGGTCAGGTTGGGCTGCTCCGTTGGGCTGCTCCGTTGGGCTAAGCAAACCTGCTTAGCAAAGGTTTGAGTCGTCATGATTTACCATGACTGCTGGTGTCCACTGTTGCAACCAGGAAGAAGTGCTTCTGGAATCCCAATGTGAAGGTGAAGGGCGCAGTCAGGAAAGGGAAGAAGCAAAAACTAGGGATTACTCAGTGGCAGCATTTTCAAAAGCATCCAGGTAATTTGGGAGCCTAAGCTCCCATTAATAGCATTTCGGATCATCTTTCTCATAGATAATTTTAAAGTGTTGCCATCCTTCTGTTCAAAAAATTGGCTTTTGTTCAACATGCGTGCTCGCAGGAAGCCCACTGTAACATCCACCTCCTTCAGCTGAAAAATTTGGCATAAAGAAGAGGGCCTACAGTGTTTTGAAATGCAAGTAGGCTTCCAGTTTATCAATATAAAYGCTGGGACATACTGCTGCATTATCTGAGCCAAAAAATACTCAGTGGAGTGTTATACCAGTAATCTCAGGCTGTACTTAATGTGCACCGTAGCAAGGGTTAAATGAACTGGAAAGCTCATAGCAAAAAGCTCGTACAGTGCAGTTTTTGTTTATACTGAAATGTTCCCATATGTTTCCGTTAATGCAGAACATAATTGGGTCTGCCTTGGGATGGAGACATTTTTCTTACACGATTTATCCATTAATCGGGTGTGGGAGAGAGTCCACTTCACCAGAAATAGCTTCCTTTCCATTTTAGCCAGAAACCCACAGTTCAAAATCTCCTCCCTTCTCTCATCCCCTTAGCGCACTCATTCTCCTCTCCAAAATGTTCTGCCTTTCTGCAGTGAAATAACCTGGTGGAACAGTTTCAAACATGAGGTAAAATAGTTCTGCCCTAAATTAGCTTCCAGTTAATGTATTTCCTGGCTCAATTTGCTGAGCAGCTCACATTGCACATGGATGTTCCTAAATTAGAAAATTGTACATATAAAAGTTTTCTTGTGTTTTTGTGTGTATGTTGCTTCAAAGTCAGGTTTTCTGGTTTTGATTTTAGTACCTCAAAGTAACAGGAATGAATTGTGCTTGACATTAATTACATCCTTCTGCCTGCTTTATTATTATTAGAATAAACAAGCTACTGATTTGAGGGAGAGAAAAGTCCACAAGGTGTTTGAGGTCTTTATTTCCTTTTCCTTTGGTAAACTTCCAGTAATTTAGCTTGCCTAATTTGCTGCTGGAAACCTGCTGCTGGGAGTGCTCATACCTGAGAGAGAATAAAATTAGTGAGCTGCAAGGAAAATTTCAGTAATGAGATGAGAAGCAGGGAAAATTTGGCTTCGTCTGTTTGTTTGCTTTTTGTGTGTGAATGTGCACAAAAAGCAGAAGGAATATTGGTTGTCTGAAAGCAAGACAGTGAGCTGTGCGTGAAATGGGATGCTCAGTGATGTTTGGTGGTATAATCAGTCTGTTAGACGTTATGCGGTGTTTCAGCACCAGGTGGACTATGTAGCGTATACCTTCCGTTGCCCTTCCAGACGGAGACAGAAGTCTTGTGGTGCTAACTTTGATCTGCATTGGTACTAGGTCACGGTCTTACAGCAGTGCAATTGATCACTGAATTATCATCTCAGCAGAGGGGAACCCTGTTGCACCCTGGAGTCTTTATTGTGGCTCCCCAGTGTTAATTTAAGGGAATCGGAGTGGGTTTCTCTACATGGTACCACTGATCCCCTGGTGCTTTATTGGCCCACAGGAGCCACTGACAGCCCGTAAACTTAAGCCAACTTTTGCACTATTGCCATTTACTACTAGGCATAAGGCAGATTCGGGATCAGTGGCATTCGGCAGCTACCTCTGGCCCTTTCTTGACCTGTACTACACATTTCTTGATTGTAGCCACGGATGTGCCATAGTGCTTGGAGGCAGAGCAGGTTGGTGATCGGTTGTGTTTCACAGTGTACAAATGCTTTATACCAAATGACAGTCCCGTGAGCAATTGTGTTCCTTGACTTTTTGAACCAGTGGGTTGTCAGTGTTATCAAGACTGGTGCCACTTGTGAGAAAAAGCCCCTATTGGATTTGGAGAGATTCATTTACTTCACTAGAATCCAGCCTGAGAAGCAGCTGCCCTGGAAGACGCTCTCTGAGTTCCTCCTTGTGCGTGCACACTCATACCCATGCACACAGGTAAATAGATATTTTAGTGCAAAGTTGAGCTGTTCATATGGGAAGAGCTCAGTAACTTTAGTTGACATTTAGAAACAATGTAGTTAATTAATCCAATGGTTTTGGAAAGCTTCCTTTCCTCCTGTACTAACTCCCTTTCCAGACACCTATTCTTAGTTCCACATCTTATTTGTAGTTAGCATTTTCTTACATTTAAAAATACCTGTAAATGAGATTAGCAGTCATGTGTGGGTCCACTGAGATTGCAGATAGAATTTCTTATGTTGGCCCAACAAATGCAGCCTGGTATTTGATCTTCAAGCCACACTGCCTTAAGTGTCATTCCTTATTGTGTAGATTCTGTAAGCCAAAATATTTCCCTTATTTCATATCTGCAAACTCTCTACATGCACTGTTTTCATCTTTGCACCACCATGTGGCTAACCAAGTGCCGTTTGGGACAGAACTTGGTTATCAAGCTTAACTAACAATAGTTTTATTTATGAGACACAAGACAGAGTTGAGTTCAACTGACATGCTTGTAATTATGGTGACTGTAGTGCAAACAGTTGTAAAAATGTACTAAAAATACCTCAAGTCAGCAGACATGACACTGAATACGCTTGGAGAGTGAATCTATCTATTACTAAATTGATGCATTTCATAGCCCTGTTTCAGAGGAGAGCTGCACTGTAAGCAGGACAGATCACAAGGAGCTCCTCTACTGCCGGGGTGCTCCTGCTTGAGAATCTTTGCATTTTGTCTCTGGCTATTTACTGTTCCTTTTCCTTTTAATTAGCACAATTCCCCCTTGCCTAGCAKTCCCAATTGCTTAAATCTTTCCCTGTTACTTTGTAGTCTGGTCCACTGCACCCATGTGCTTACAACCCCTTAGGGTCATCCAAAATTTATATCATAGGAAAGAAATTGCCAGCTAAGAGAGAGAGAAGTGTAACTGTGCAGGAGGCAGAGTGATAAATGAGATTCTAGGAGGAGGGAGTGAGAGGATATTAGTTTTTAACAGCTTCTAGAAATCCTAAAATAGACCAGAACTGGGCCACAACTAACAGAAATCATGACTGCTTGCTGATGAACAGAGGCATCACTGCTGTGAGGGAAGGAGGTTTGGCAGCTTTTGTGTAGTTACTAGAGCGAATGACTTGGGGCTGGAAGGATCTTGGGCTCCACTGCCAGAGTCCTTGGAGTTAAGCAGAATGAGGTCAGCTTAATGTGGTGGAATTTTTCAGCTGGTCTGGTGGTTTTCCAGGGGCCTGAGTCAAATTTTCTGAATGCATGAATCYGGCAATTCGTAAATCTTTTGGCTCTTATAACCATCAGCCACAAACAGTATAAAACCCACTTTGCATGTGCATGTGGACAGGAGGGAATTTAGGGTCAGTAGATGCCACATGAATAGACTGGGAGACTCTGGTGTTTTCATGGCAGAGCGCTGACTGAACTAAGAGGCCTCAACTTTCTACTAAGGCTTTTATCTTCTACCTTTTAGCTTCTTAGTGAATTAGCAAGGGAGGAGTGTTTAGTTTTCTTGGCTGCTGTTGAACAGCTGGGAGTCCCCAGTGCTTCTGCTGAAGGCAATGAGATCAGAAGAGTCCCAGGTGACAAACTGGGCACAGAAGGTTGACATTGTGATAATGGCAAATAAGACATAATTCTGGGGAGAAAACAGTATTTGGCTCCCTAAACAAGGCTTGACAATCACTTGTTTTACAAATTGTCCTTCTAAAGGATGTGGGTCACTCTGCTTCTGTCTAAGGTATGGGATATGTGTGTTGTGTGGCAATCCCTTATAGCCCTCTGTCATGCTAACAAGGTACCTGCCTGGAGCAGCCCACAGCTCTCCTCCAGTGCATCGAAACCACAGGATGGGGTGGCTGGGGCACCCCTGGAAGTCAGGACAAATTGGTTATCCCACCTGGATAAGAGTTCCTGGATCTGATGGCATAGACATAGCCTGAGAGAACTGGTGGGGGCACAGAAAGCAACGTAGCTCCAGCTGATATTTTTCAAAAGCTCTTTCTTTGAACATGAATTGGGAAGGGTCCACACGTCCTCAATAAAATATATTTACCCTTTTTGCAGGAAGGTGATAACACCATTGGGGTCCTAGTTGTCCCTTTCTGAGAAAGGTCTAGCATTGAAACAACATGGAGATACAAGTTCCTGCTTTACCTAGAGATTATTCTTCTAAATTAGGGTTTGGGCACGAATGGCAGGATCGTGTGCAATTGTTGTAATGTGTAATGGTGTAATGGTTTCTGTCTGCCCCTCTTCCACAGTTCTTACTGGTTTTCTCTTCTACTCTGCTCTTCTCACTGCTGCTGCTCCAGCATGGGTCGCCAGCAGGCTGCAGTTCCTCAGGAGAGTCCCTGCCCTGGAGTGGGTCCTCCATGGGTCACAGTCCCTCAGGGATGTCCCTCCTTCCAAGAGCATGTCTCCAGCCCTGTGTCCTCAGCAATCTATCCCTCCCCATGTCTCCTCAAGCTTCTCCCCACGTTTCCTCACGTGTTCTCCCCTAGCAGTTGTCGCTCTTTCATAAGAGAGCTCAAGCACAGCGTTTGCTTTGTCTTCAAGGAAGGCTTTTGGCAGGCAGGCAGGTGAAGTATGATCCAAAATCCCTAGAAGCCAGTGCAAATCTTTCCTTTGAGTTCAGTGAGCTTTGGATCGTGCCATTATGGAATGAAAATTTGGCAGAAGAGTGTATGGAGTAGTTGTGACTTAAGAGTCAGGCAAAAAGATTTCAGCAAACCAACAGTGGCTGGAGCTTAAGATGAGTGCAACAGGCCAAGCACGGGAAGGCAGACAGAACGGGAGAGGTCAGCACTGGTGCCCGGAAAAACATTTGTAACAACAGCAATTCTCCATCAGAGTACAGGCATGTTCAGTGTATTAAAAGTGACAGTTGACCTCTGAGGTGTTCAGCTTTCAGCCTGCATCAAGGCCAGGTTTGTTTGTAATTCATCCATATTAATAGTAATCATTTGAAAAGTTCTTGTTTCTCATTTTGGAATTAACGTAGTTTTTTAAGTAAGACCTGTGAATACCTTATCCACATAAAGAAAAAGAAAAGGTAGGATTATAATAGATATGGGTCTAAAAATAAACCTTTTAGATGATGACATATGCAGCTAACCTCACCCCAAATATTCACCAAAAAGAGAATCGTGTCATTTACAGCCAGAACATCCCCTCCTGCACAAACTGGTTTTAAAAGAGAAAATGTCTAATATTTTTTATTTTACCTCTTCAAAAGGGAAGCCCTTTGTTTTACAACAAGATTGACCTGATGGTGAACTCAAGGCTGATATGTTCAATACTCTAAGTAATTTTGCAAATTTAATCTAACAAATTTAATCAAATTTAAACTTAACAAATTTAATCACAACTCATCTCAAGTTCCTGTCTTCCTTCCTTGTCCTCCCTATCCTGTCATCTGGACCATTCCGAGTTTTTCTCCCAGAATATTTTGCTACTCCTTAAAGCTTAGACAGATGAGAATGTGTTTAAAGAAAATCCATGTATTCACTGGGGATGAATAAAAGTGCAGATGGAGCTATCTGTTGTCAAGGATAACCGGTAACTTTCTGATGCAGGGAAAGGGTGGTAAAAGGTATTGAAGGTTCTTTGGGTTAAAAAATTGGAGTGTGATTCATAAATCTGCCACCCACCATCTTCAGTACCCCATCTCAAGACTCATAGCAGCCTTTACAGGCTCCTAGATGATGAGAAGGCACATCTCTTTTTGTAAGGGACTTTTGGCACCCAATTTCTGTAAGTGCCATCAGAAGCCTTATCCGTAGAATTTTGTTCATGGTATTAATGGGCATTTTGCTCTTAGATGCAAATAATCTCCCTTTTCTCTGAGACTGAGTACTCTAGAAAGAGAAAGACCCACTCACAATTTCATGTAAATTCCTCACAAAATAGAATCCCATTATTTTCCAAGTCACATGCACAGCACAGGTATTGCATTAAATACGTTTGAGTTTTGCTGTAAGTAACTTCAGCTCAGGTTGAATTCCAGGTCCCATTCAGGAAAGCTATCTCATATTGTAATGGACTTAAGCATGTACTTTTTTGACTTTTGGAGCAGTATTACGGATTGTCCCAAAAATATGGCAGTAAGGAGAATCTTCCTATGTATTTGAAACACAATGTAATATGTATGATACATGGTCCCATATATAACAAGAAAAAATGTAGTTACTATTCATCAGAATGAGGATCTGAGACTGCGTTTAATTCTGATTATGTCCAGAATCACATGTCTAGAGTTGAGTTACTAGCAAATAGTTTTAGAATTGAAAGTTGGTGTTGAGTGTTTCCGGACCAGCACAATTTCCCATCCTCTTCCCTATTTTTTCCTCTGTTTTCTTCTTGCTTTTGGTTACAGTTACAATTTTTCTGACTAATCCTGTTATTATGTCCTTGTTCACTGGAGGGATGGCTGATGAGTCATGGAAGAGCGTCTTTCTCCAGTCCCGGCAGGAGCTCTTACCTCCATACCCTCAGCTGTGAGGTATTGCCAGGCTAGCACTCAAACAAGGAACATTTGAATCTGTGATTTTGATACCTGAATTATTCTTGGCTTTCAAGTTTTTGTCAATGGAAGTCAGCTGCCTTATACGGCTTCTAAAGCAAAATAAAATAGATCTCTCCAGTCCTTCAGTGACAAAGGAGAAATAAAGTTGAGTGGGACAATTGGTGTAGCTACATCTCCACCGACTTCATTTGAAAAAATGAGGCTGGCTTGGTTGGGAGACACAGACAGTAGAAGACTCTTCCTGCTCCTGTGTGTACCATCAGGGCTTCCTTGGCAGCGTGGGAAGAGACCAGGCCCTTCAGTTACATTTGCAGACAGTGAGGAAATAACGTTCATGTGGCACAAATAGCTGGAGTCTAAATCTGCTGGTTTCAAGCTGAATTACAGCTCTTCAGGAATGGTGCAACTTCCCAGAGGCACGGAGGGAGAGCAGATGCTTCCATAATGCAGAGCTCTCTGCCATGGATCATAACTAACTCACAAGAGTAAAATCCTGAAACGTGTCCTGGAAACGTCTGCCTGACAGTTCAGACACACGTGTAGCTGTCTGTCTGAAAGGTCAGCTCTGTCCTTTGGTGTTTCTTGCGCTTGATTATGGGGGACAGTGCAGGAAGGACAGGGAAGACCCAACTGTCAGAATTATTTAAAAGATCTCTTGAGAAGGAAGGTCTTTATCCAGAGGAGGTGAGCTTTGCCTTGCAGGATGGAGGAGACCAAAACCAGGCATAGCAGAGAGAGAGAGAGAAAGACTAGAAGGACAGATACGTGTCGGACCCAAAGATAAACAGAAATTCCCAGTTATCATTAATTAAGTCTCCTCCTGTCCAGTCACAGGAAAATAGGTCCCATGGCAATAACAGAAAGGAAGTAAGTCAGTGCCTCCGCTGTTAATTTAGTGCCCTCCTGGGACAGATGGAGAATATTGTTGTGCATCCGCCCCGCTAACAGGCCTCATCGCACGGAGAGGTTCTGGCTCTTCACGGCACCTCCGAAAGTGCCCTGAAGCCTCGTCCTGCAGCCAGAGGCCCTGGAGCATCCCCCGAGCAGAGAGGCCAGCCCTGTCAGGAGGCCGGGGCAGACAGGAGACTCTGCTTGGGAGGACGGGAATTGGAAGAAGTGTCTGCTCAGCCCCAGCTGGTACCTGCTACCAAACAGCTGTCAAACAGTGATGGAAAAACCACACAGCGTCTGTTTTCCAGAGGAGAGCCGTGCTCGTGAACCGCTGTGCACAAGGGCTAAAATCTCTTGGTTAAAACATATGTTGCAAGAAATGAGCAAAACCTAAAGTAAACAGTTTACACAGAGGTGAGCATCTGCTGATTGCTGATATACACAGGCAAAATGAGTCTCTGTTTGAAAACGGCCTCATTTTGCCCTTGCCTGCCTTTTTTTATATAGCAGAATAACTGACTCTTCAGCAAGGCAGAAGGCTCCACTACTTATGTTTCCACAGGGCATTTTCTCTCCCAAACAATGTTTGCTGCCCCAAGAGCCTAATTATCACCTAAGAGATGTTAACAGCCAGATCATTGAAACTTCCAAAAGGTTTTGATCAAATACAAGCAAGATGTAGTTTGTGTTTTGCTGCCCTGTATTCCAGGAGCAGCTGGTCTCCTGAGGTAGTAAAGTGTGGACTAAGTTAATGAATTTAAATGTGCTTCTGTTAGATCTTTTAATCATGAATGTAATTGCATCTGGTAGTCTTTTTAATTTTTAAATATAGAGTATGTGATTGGATTTCTTTTTTTTTTTTCTTTTTCTTTTTCAAATCTATTGCTACTGTTCCTCCCTTCAGGGAATTCTCCAGAAGGAAGACCGTGTCTTCCCAGAGTGAACATTGTGAATCTTTACTGTACTGATTCTTTCAGTATTAATTTTCTGTATTAGCAATCCCCTTTCTGTCCCTCTCTATAACTGCTTCTGCCTTTGCTATGTCTGGCATAAGAAGGATACACATGTAGTAACAGGTACACCAAGCCCAAGCATGGAGTGGGAGGAATTTACCTTTGGTTTTCTCTGTCTCTGATACATGCCTTTCATGCCCGCTCTGGCACTTGTCTGTAGGCTGACTGGAATAACAGGATGCGCAACAAGCATCGGCCCATCTTCTCAGAAAGACTAACAAGGGGAATTTGAACCCCGATACCTGTGTCCCACAGTCAACTGAGAGATGCAGCTTTTCTGTGTTTGAGCTAATTGATGATAAAAAATGTCATCAGGCTAAACAGAGCAAACAAAGGAAGCAGTGCTGGCAGTTCCTGTGATGCTAAACGCTTTCCAGATCTTTTGCTTTTGTACACACCCTCTCTTTGGGATGAAAAAATGAAATACGCCAAGCTGAGATCCCACAGGGTATTCAAAGAAAAGGATTGCAATGACTATGCTACCCTCCAGCTCCCATTGGCAAAATACTCAAAGATAAATTCTTATGTGAAGAGACAGTCAGGGGATTGAATGACTCACAGCTGTGGGATATGGAGCCTCATATAACAAGATCACCAGCTCTCATCCATCCCAGGTTGGTAGTGACTGAAAGCCTCTCCAAGCTCAGCAGTTTGCCAGTGTATCTGAAAGAACTAATGGCCTCAGCCCAGCAGATCCCAGTGGGCAGAGGCTTAATCACAGCATGCTCTAGGGATGTAGATTGCCACATTCTTACTTCAAAATTTACCAAACACAAGAAACTTTTTCTCTGTGATAATTGTTTTGACAGAGAGACAAAGCACATGCCTGCATTCAAAATGTGATTACTTCAGTAGAGCTGTGCTGATAAACCCCTTTTGGAAGAGAACTCATACTGGCAAGTGTTCCTCTGCCTCTATAACTTAACCCATTTCCCTGGACAGAATAAACTATACCCACAACTGTATATATAGCTACCCACAACTTTTTGCTGGCATTGGTATTTGGCTGACAATGTTCTTTTATTATTTACTTCTCACAGTACAGCTATGCCAGCAAAACTTTTCCATGTAATCTAAGCCTATGAGGGAGAAAAATCCGGCGTAAATTTTTTGGAGGTGATGTTTCGTAGTCAAGCCTGAGGCAGAGACTTGAGCAAAAGGCTCTATAGATACAGAATTGTAGTCTCTCAACATAAAACCCAGTGCTCCATGGTTATGTATACAACATCACTTGCAGGCCAGGGGGCACTTCATGTGCAATGTTCGCGTAAGCAGTGAATATATGCCATTAAATTGGAAATGTAAATGCCAGTGGCAAGTACTGTAAGTCCCTCTGGAAGGAAAGTTGTGTGTGCAGAGAATTGCCTTGGGAGGATGTGCTTGTGCCGACTCTCACACTTGGTTATGCCACCCCATCAGAGGCTGCGGTTGGTACCCAGTTGTAGGGTGACCTCAGTGTAGCGTGGGGTGCTGTCAGGTGGCACGCTGGCATCGCTGCCTCCAGCCCCGGCGAGGAAACGGAGATACTCACAGTTACTGGTTCCTGTTGTTGTCCTCCCCCACCAACCCAATGAAATGAAATGGCACTTGTGGCCTTAATATGTAAGGCATAACAAATCCCATGAGAAGCGGAGAAAAATATTGCCATAAGGAGAGCTTCCCCTCTCTGCTGGACCCGGCAGGCAGCGCTCGGCTGCAGATGACGCCATTCAGCAGCGGGCAGGTGCCATCTAGTGGGGCTGGGCCGCATCCAGCCCCGCAGCCAGGCTGGCTTTTGGGGAGAGCTGGGATTTCCCTTTGGGCTGGGATGATGGGGTATTCCCAGGCCGCAATAGAAGCAGGAGGAGTAGTCCCACTGTGCACTTCTCTGGAGAGATGCAGAGGGGTTTTCTGAGCTGAAAGCAGTGCTTTGGGGAATTGCAGCGTACACTTTTAAGCACATAATTAGACTTATCTGCAGTAGAGCTGCAAGGTAGCTTGGTTGCCTTCCAGCGAGCTAGGACACCTCCAGAGTCCTTCAAATGGAAGGCGAGGCAGTAACATTGGCCTGTATTTTAAAAAAAAAAAAGTCTCTCAGGGATTTATTAATCAAAAAGCTGCTTTTCAAAATCGCATTCAACACATTGCTGCTTTTCTGGTAGTCGTAAGTGCTCCTGCTAGCCACAGGGCAAGGGATCTCATTTACCACCCTTAGAAGCAGAAGAACCCATGGTTTGTTAGAGCGTGATATCCCTTCTTCACAGTCCAGGGGTGCTGTCCCTATGAAATACCCACTTGCTATTTCATTGGACCTTAAATTCACTCAGATTTGCTAACTCTTTCAGCCTCATAATGTATTGATCTGAAGGATCACCCAGCAGAGAAATCCTGTGGTTGTTGAAGTTTTGAAGTCTCAAATGTCCCTCTGAAGACCCAGACCACGAGTCTGATTTGTGATTCCTGCTAAGAGGAAACAAGAGGACTCCTGTAATTAGAAATAGCTTTGCTATTCCTTGCACCTCTCTCGGCAGCGCCTGGGACAGGTCACTGTCAGAGACAGGATGCTGGCTGGCCTAGACGATCAATGATGGATTTGGAGCAGACCTTTCCAGCACTGCTCAGCTAATGAATTTTGCAGTCTTTGTTAGCTTCCTCAGTACGGTGATTCACTTAGGAGAGAAATTGTTTCTGTGACCTAGACCATCACTTTGACAATTCCTGTTGGCTATTTCTGTATGCCTGGTTTAAATGAACTGTGGCTGCTGAGGTTGGCAGAGAGTACTAGTGCTGTTTGGTATAAAATACCTGCACCTTGTACTATGTGTGTTACATATTTTCCTTTTCTTTAAGAAACAGTATTAACAAAAGTGTTAATTGCAGGCCAGGTCATGCTGTGTTGTTTTCAGGCTCAAGCAAAAGAAGTTGAAACCAAGAAATAACCTACTGTTTTCAGATCAGTAACTTGTGAAAAAATGAGTAACGATGCCCATGAAGTCTCCAGTTGTGCTGTCAGGAAGGGCTGGTATTGGTTACAGTAACAGCATAATGAATAGCACCCGCTTCATCAGGCTGCGGCCCTTCCTGCCTGCCCCAGCCTGACTTCTGTGGTGTTTTTAAGAGCAAACTCTTAAGCACTTCCTTAGGTCTGACTCTGGATGCTGTGCCACATGCAGCATGCACTGCAATATGGGTTTCTTGGTGCTGGCATGGCCTGTGTGAGATCAGTTGCTTTTCGCTGCATACCCTTTGATGGATTTGTTGTATACGGCTTTTAGGAATGTCTTGATTTCCCAGGAAATAATGTGTTTTAGACGGAAGCCAGGCATCTTGTTACTCCTGCCAACTGGCAAGGGGGGTGCGTATATGCATATAGATATTTGGTGTTTAATAATTGAACCTGGATATATCAAGGTTGGCAGCATGTCTTTCTGCTTTAAAGACAGGGCATTGTTATAGGAAAATGGGATGTTTTCCTGTGCTGAAGACAGATTTTTCTTCCCTAGCTAATCCTGGTGTCTGCAGCTGCTGTCTAGGTATCACCTCCTAAAAGGCAGGGAATGAAATTCTGAACATCTGTAACAGCTACATTAAGTGGTGTGGTTTATTGTAGAATTATGGAGGATGATGGCTGGATTACAAAATTGTAAATCAATCAAAGGCATTCTGATGATATTCTAAACCATGAGAGAGAGACTCATGCAGGAAGAGACAGTGATTTATTGCACCAACTGGTAACACAACCATCCCCAGTCATTTTTATTTATCATTATTTTGAAAAGATTTCAACCCTTCATAAAAGCAAGTAAAAAAAAGAAATCTGTAATGATAAAGTTTTGCTGTAACGAAAATTGACACTCCTGCACTGTGATTTCTGGTGATAGGAAAGTGGAGAATAGGGAACTTGAGATACACAAACTTCACAATAAATTAGTTGAATAATTGCCTTTGTTTAATTGTCTTTTATGACCAAATGAAGGGAGCTTTTTCCTTTTTATTCTTAAATCTATTCCTTTGAAAGTGTCTCACACTATCTGTAGTTTTAAACCATTGGCACCCAGGATTTTGAATGCTTAGCAAGTCATCCATTTCCAAGGCATTAGCAACACAGACAGGATTTCTTTCAATCTCTGCAGTTGATTCTTTGATCCGGGGCTTGCTTAAGTGCATTCCAGTGCAATTAATTAGAAAAACAGTATAAGGCAGTGGCAGCTCCAAGTGATCTTAAATGCAAAAGTGACTGATTAGTAGGTCTGCTTTCTTGAGGATTATCTATTTGTTGCTTGACAGCATCTGCTATTCCTGTGCAAGGGAGAGTCAGTTAATTGACAAGAGGGAGCTTTGGTACTCTTTGTAAGCCACTAATATGACTATTCGCAAGAAAAGAAGCAGTGTGGGAACCTCTCCCAGCACTAATTTTAAGAAGGAACTGGGTAAATGGAATTAGGACCAGTCACCTATCTCATGCTGTTAGGCGTATGGCAGTATGTAGTTCACACTGATTTGCTTTGCTGGGCGGTAGTTGTCCCCTTTCGCTAGCAGCCCTTCATGGCTCACAGAGGAGCTCTTTGGAAACCAGTCCTTGCAACAGCTTGCACTGTGGCTGCTTCCAGGAATGGGTTGTGCTGCTCTTTGTGGTTTTCTTCCTTGGGATGTCTTGTTTCTTGATGTACCCTGGCTGGTTGAAAGTTACAATGTTTACTTGTATGTCCAGGACATGTCAATCTAGTTTCAAAATCCTATGCATCTCGATTCTGTTTTCTGAGTCTTCCCACTCTGATCAATAAAAGTAGCCCTCCATCAGTTTTTGATTGGAACAAGATTGATCCACGAGCAACTCACGGGTGTCTGTGTTGCAGTTGCAGTTGCCTGACACAAATACTGCATCCCTTTCGGCTGAGGCAGGCAGTTGCCAAGGAATTCAATTGTGCTGCATAAGCGATCAATATCTGCTCCTCTGACTAGTCTTGCTCCCTTAATCTCCTGTATGGTTTCTTTATAATTTAATCTTCTTCAAGGAGGCATACTTCCTGTCTATCATGCTGTTACACTTTTCTTGACTCTTTCTTGAATCTCAGTGCCAGTGGAGCTCCTGTGATTCGCAAGAGAAGCTGGCTTACAGTTCAAAAGAAGATGCAAATTCCAGCCTATCTATCTGCTTTGTTTGCAGCTGATTCGGATAAATATCTTTGCATATTGCATAGTTACTTCTGCTTTGTCTTTGCGCTATTTCAACTTGCTTCTGGTTTTCTTTTTTCTGTGTGGCAATATCCTGATCGTTCTTTCTTCTGCATCCTGAAGTGTGCAGGAATCAGATGCAGAAATCCTGCTTTATTATGTAAAATATGCACTTGTTTTATTCATTGTATCAATCTTGACACCTGGGGAGGCTGAATCCTTGGCATTCTCTCTCTTCCCAGGGCAAAGACAGTATGAAGCTGTGCAGATTTCCATGCAGAACCTGCATCTCAATCCTGATGATGAGGGGGAAACTTAAAGTTCAGCCTCCCTGATAACATGGCAGCCTGCACTGGCAGTTTATTAGGGGACAGCACTTACCTCCTGGAGCTAGAATGAGACCCCGAATGTTTTCCACTTAAACTGTCTAGTGATAGGGTGAAAACTGCTGTCTTATGCTACCTATCCAGTGCAAATTGGTCTCTGACACGGAGATGAAAAGTTCAGTGTCTCATTGCAAATGTCTCATTACTCTTCAGGGCTTGATTTGTTTCTTGCTTCACTCTAATGTGTCTAACATACAGGGAGAAACTCAAAATAATAGTGGGTATAGTACCCTTCTAGCAAATATTTTTATAGTAAATATGGCTGTAATGTGTTACTAAAATCTGTATTTTGTATAATGCTAAAATCAATAAAAATGAAAGTCTCTGTGATAGAGCCAATATGTGAAGGGAGTGAAAAGTTTTCTTATGGAGAATGGCAGTGTTTCTTCATCCTGAACTTTCCTACCTTGATGACAGCAGGGGCAATAATAAAAGCAAAAGAATGCAAAGAATAGGCATGGGTTGCAGTCCACATTTCTACTGTCTGTCCTCTGCCAGCACTGATGTAATCCTTCTGGCAGTGAAACTTTCCATTGCAGTCTGCCAGCATTCAGATGTGCTATTGATTAGTCGGTTTACTAAGGTCACTTAGGAATCACAACAAACCTCCTGAAACCTGGGAAAGGTAATAAATCAAAGGTATTTGATTTGTAACTTGCTGTCATTTCTGGTGCCTTGCTTCAGTAGAAGACAGCAGTCAACACTTCCTAAGCGCTTGATATGAGGGAGGTTATGATGGCAAAAGAAAGCACTTGTTTATAAACGGTGCAAGTAACATAAGCTTTTAATGGGTCCTAGAGGAGTCCAAGGCTCCAGAGGGCTCTGGAATGCCTTCCTCTCCGCCCCCATCTGCTCCCCTCACCCTGACCCCCACTTTTTTTTTCCAAGCCTTTGGCCAATTTTCATCACATCTGTCATTTTGAAAAATGAACTGGTGGTTCACTCCTAAGGTTCATAACATGGCATGTATCTTTTTTTAGATTAACTTGTTTGCAAGAGACAGTGCAACAGGAAATTCTTGTGCTTACACAGCAGCTCAATTTTCTTGAAAAGCAGAGATGTTGTTAAAACTCGTAGTCTGTGTCTGTTCTGCTAATTGGATATAAAACAGACATGAGACACGAGGGTGATRGGACCATACTTGTTTCCTGGGTAAAAGCCTATTAGTAGTATATTGCTAACAAATCTGAACTGGGGCTGAGTGTGTAACAGTGTATTACGAACACAGCAAGTATCAATACTGCACAACACTGAGATCTAAGGTAAAAGCGTACCCTCATTTCATTTATGGAGATAATGATCCTGAAAGTGTCCATTTCTGATGGTTTCAGAGGAATTAATACCCAACCATACCTATCTTGATGCTGCATTCGATTCCAGACATAAAATGCTCCCTTGTATTACCATATATATCTCATCAGTATGGAATAGTCTGTATCATACTGCCACTCCCAAGATGGGTACCAAGGCTAGATGTGTCCTCCCAGCTTTCTAACAAACCACAGTTTCACCCATCTGCCCTTGGGGCTGACCTACATCCTTTGTACCTCCACTCCAGCTCTGCAGCCTTTGCCAATATAATTCAGAAGGAATATCTATGTAAAAGGAATATATACGTAATAGTATTCCAACTATTGCTTTGTAGACCTACCTTTCTTTGTAGGTCAACTTTAAATAGAGACGTCTCACACTGTGCTGTTACTGCGCTGCAGCCACCATGTGTGCAGAGGTACGTGCAGACACACAGCATTATCGCTTCTATCAGATTCCAAAATCAAGGCTGGATTGCTGCAGGGTGTCCGGATCGAGCACACAGATTGATCTTTTCCTTGGTTTCCTGTTTGCAGGTTTCTTCACCACCAGGCTGGAGAAGGCCTTTGCAATTGTGTTTGACTCTGTCCGGTGTTTTTAAAGCTGTGACTCAGAGCCTGTGTGTGTCTTGTGAACACCAAAAGGGGAATGTGTTTAAAGTTATTCTCAGTGGATGGAGGGGTGGTTGTTCCTCTCTGAAATGCCTGAGCTGCTGCTTGCTCTTTTGTCTCCTTCTTCACTGTCAGCTTCAGTTATCTTTTCTATTGCCTTTGCAAGAAAGATGTGTTGTGTTTGGTACACACACGCACGAGCTTTACGCTCCCTGGCTGGCACTGCAGCGTGACCGTTCATGGTATGATGAAAGGCTGCATCACCAGGATTGTGAAGCATTCAAAATCCTCCACATTTTATGAAATACACAGGGGAAAAAAGAGAGATGTGGCTTTTCATGCATGACCACTCACAGTTAAATTATTTTTTTAACTCAGGGTTAAATAGTACTGGTATTTTTAAGTGTATATTTAATGAATTTAACACCTTTTAATTCCTGCTAAAAGATAGAAATATGTAATAGATTCTGACTCTACAGCTATTTAAATCCAAAAGACCAGACCTAAGTAATCTCAGGTTCATTTACACTCTGAAATCTGGTACAGATCTACTTACACCCTCAGCCAGTATTGTTGTAGCTGCTGGAATTAGAGTTGACTCCATTTTTCAATTTTTAATCTGTTCTTCCCCAAGAGGTTTTTAGAATAGGATAGGATAGGATAGGATAGGATAGTTTATTTGGAAGGGACCTACAACGATCATCTAGTCCAACTGCAATTCTCCTGGGCAGTAACTGTGAACTGGAAGGGCAGCAGGTAAGGCTGCAGCCCCAAAAGCTGTATAAATGTTGCCAGCTATCGAAGTGCTCTTTTTTCAGGTGCTGCTGATGCTCACACCCCATCCTGTGTTTCAGAGGGAGTTAGATGTGTCATGTCAGCAAGGATCCAAAGCTCTGAGCACCCAGCAGGCGCTCAGATGCCGGGTTGCTAGGCCAGGGTCTTCCACAGACTCCAGAATCTGCTTTGAAACCCCTTTCTTGGGAATGGAGGAATATATGTTTGTATTAAACTGCATTTAAGCTGTCCTGGAAGAACGGCCCTTCTTACTCCCCTATTGCCTTAACAGGGCTGGGGGTGCAGATTAGTTATTAGTGGTTTCTTGGAGCTGGTGTGACATATGAGACTCCACTTTGCATATACCTGAGATTAGGAGAAGCAGGCGAGTGGTTTCTGGAGCATCCACACACAAGACAGGCATTCATATAGCAGCTTTTTGTTTAAACACTCTCAAAAATACAGCCAAATTGTGAAAGGGTGTAGCCTCCCCCCAACTCTGCTTCCTTTTCAAGAAGGGGTAGTTGGACAGAAACACCCAATTTTACCTGCTGAAACCCACCCTTGTGTATTCAGAAACCTTTGCTTTGGATTGCATCCAGCCGAGAGTCTGTGAGAGTTTAATTTTTCCATTTGGAAGAAAAGGATGTCGATTTGTCTGTAGTACGAGAGTATTCTCTTCTGCCTCCAACTCCTGAAGCGGCCTGAGGGTTGTTTTTAGGGGTTAGCTCTCAGTGGGCTGTCAGCGGCATGGCCCAGGGATTGCTGCATCAGGAATTGGCCCATGGTGAAATTGGACCTAAGGAAGAGTCCCTGAGTGAAGAGCGGGAGGGTGAGCAGAGCCCTGTGGTGGTTGATTGTTACGTTTCAAAACATCCTATCTGTTAATACAGCAGAGTCCCAAGAGCAGAGACCATCAGGCAAAACAAACACAACTGTGCAAAACAAACCCAGTTACCAAAGCAAGTACTGACTTGCTGTAAAGACACCCCCCTCGTTTACTGGAAAAGAAAAACATTGATGTAGGTGTTTACACAATCTGAGTACTGGAGGATTGGCTTTGCTATTAAGTTTCTTGGCTTTTTGTGTTTTGTGTGGCAACCTTTATTTAAACATAGGGGACAGAAGAGACTTGTTTATTTTGTTTATTTGTTTGTTTGGGGTTTTCTTTCTTTTTCTATGACTTTTAAAGGGCTGAAGAGTTTATTGTGTGTGAAACGCAGGAAGAGTCTAAATGAACACCAGATGAGAGGAAACGAGACTGAGGAAAATTAGGGCTATTTGCTACCAAAGGAAGTAATCATTGTACACATATTAAATTCCAATCTCTAACTGAGAGTGTCTTTTGCTATGCAGGAAATCTGACTGTAGAGTAAAAAAAAATGGAAATACGTGGAGTCTTCCCAAGTTTGGGCTTTAAAAGTGGTAAGCAGGGGTTTGGTGTACTGGTGGTAAATAAGGCAGGAGGCAACTTTTACTGAAGCAAGTGGTGGGGTTGGCTGGAGAGTGTTCTGCACCCCAGTGTTTCCCACCGTAGCGGAAGGTCATTTTGTGGCTCTGTGCAGAAGGGTAGAAGAGATTTTCATATGTCTGTTATTTGTAGGTAACGTTTAGTATGACTTTAAATGAGAATATAAATTCCTTATAAACTTTCATCTGCCACATTCTCAGCTCATCCATCATTAGAGACACCTGACTGACCTTTACTTATTATTTACCTGTAAGTCATTGCTGGAACTGCTGCTGTAGGATACACTGTCCATTTTCAGTGGAGATAACCGTTACCTAATAATCCCCTTAATAATCTCTGGAGGGTGAGGGTTTAAGTGTTCACAGTAGGGGTGCTGACTGCTCTAGTTCTTCTTTCCTTGGTCCCTACAGACTAACGGCAGGGTAGGTGCATGTTTTCATTTCACTGGTGGGAGGCAAAATCACTAGTTGTTTTAGTGATAAACTGTTTACAGTGAGAGCCAGTATGACTTGAATAAGGACCCTCACAAATGATTTGAGGAGTGCGTAATACATGGGCTTGGCTTACAAAGATGCCTTAAATCAGCCACAAATTTGACATTACTACTTCTTTTAAACAAAACAGAGTGTTTCTCATTCCTGCAAGCTGGCAGACACCCTGTTCAGTTCATTTAATTCAGCAAGGACATAGAAAGATTTTTTTATTATTTTTCTCTTCAGCAGTAGAAAAATTCTAGCCTGGGGGCATGTTGCTTTGACAGATTGGGGTTATATGGTTGAAGCTGACCTATGCAGCTTCCTTCCCCTTACCCCTCCTGGCAGGCGGGATGAAGCACATATGATTGGAAGTGCCTGTCCTTATTTTGCTCTTTATCTGATGGAAGGCCACCACAGTCGTCAAGAAGGACTTGTTTCAGATTCTGCTTTTCCTGTGAGGGATGCTTGAAAGCTCAGTGAATAACCTGTAGAAATAAAAAATAAGATATTTTGGCTGTGTGGGAGGGAAGCATTTAATCACAGCAAAGAATAGGGGATTGCACAGTCAAATAAGCAGTTCTTGTTAAGAGACCAGCAGTGGAAGTAAGAAGGGTGTATTGAATAGGAGTGTAGGAAAGAATAAATGGAAATTAACTGAAGAGAGATAATAGCATCATATTTAGAATCTGTCACTTTATCAGAATTATGTTGACTGGTTATTAGCAAAAGAGAAGGAATTTTTTTTTAGAGGAGGAAGGGTTTCATTTCCCCTTCATTAGCTGAGGAACCTGCTGACAGGAATTAAGGCAGAATGTAACTAAATGGGGGCTTCAGCCACTCCCTCATGTCTGCAAGAAAGGGTTATTTTTAACCCAGATCTGCTCAGTGACTGCATTTGCAGCATGGCCCTGCAAAAAAGAACTCTGCTGGCAAAACTAAGGCTGCTTTGTGCTGCTATGTGAGAATGGGAAGGAGAGGTCCGGGGTGGGAATCCTGTAGGGCAACAGTGCCCTTGACGCCTGTGTCATGAAAATATGCCTCAAGTTAACTATTGTCCTCTGACCTCAATCCATGCTGAAACAGGGGCTTTGCATAATCATTGAAGGAGACAGTTCCTGCTCCAAAAGATGTTATGTTTTGAATTGCCAAAATAGACAAAGGAGACATTGTCAGCCCTTCACACATGGGAAACAGAGGCAGAGAGAGAGAGATTTGTCTGGGGCACATAGGCTAATTTTGACAGAAGGGGTACTTACACTCAGGTTTCCTGAATTCATTTGTGTACTACAACCGCAAGATTGCCCTTCCTTTCTAATACTGGATTTTTTTCTCCCTGGAACTTCAGTTCTAATACAGCGTTGTTTATCAAAAACATGATTTCATTTTGCTCTGTTTAATAAATACACTAGTGATTCTTTCCTCAGACAAAACTGTGCAGCTTGCATGCAGATCTGAGTTGCAACACTGAAGTTGCAAATGCCCCAGGGAGCTTCAGGTGGATTTTCACGTTGGGACTGCCAGGGACAATAATGAGAGGAAAGGCAGAGGTGTGACTTCAGCTTCTGCTTTTCTTTGCCCTCCTGGGGATCACAACCCCGTGGATATGTAGAAGGAGAGCCTGCAAGAGTAGTAATGCTGTTCTGCCCAGCTTCGCATGGGAAGAAAAAGAAAAGAAATACCTTACTAACTAGAATGTCCATTTTTCTTGCTCAAGCTTGTTAACTCCAGGAAGGCCAGTGAGACTTGGCATTGCATGACCAAACTGGGGCTGTTTGGGTTTTTTATGAGGCAGTATTGAGTGGAACCATCTGGGCTAGGAGAAGACCACACTTCTGAAATGAGCCTTTAGGAATACTTAAGTAGCTGTCTGGGGCACCATGCTGAAAGGAAGGGCACTCACAGCTGCATGTATTTTATGGGTTTATTTTATCTCTGATGACAAAAGAGAACTTACTAGTCATGTGATTCCTCATAAATTTCAAGCCACTGCTGACAAGTGGCACTGCCTGTGTTCTCAACCACGCTGGCGCAAAGTTCCCCCGACTTTCTGGCTCGCGATGTTAATAACAATGCTGCTAATGGATGATGCTTTAGAGAGATATCTAACTTTTCTCTGAACTTAAAGGCAATCCCCAAGTTACTGTTTGAGAATGGAAGCTTCAGTATCGTAAGTACCTCGGGTGAATACTTCCATGGTCATTCATCTAATATCAGAGTGGCTCATCTCTCTGGTTCCTGAGGCCCCAGTCTTCCTAAAGGTGTGCTGTTCACTTTCCTGAGAGCTGAGGGAATCTGCACCTCTGAAATGCATATCCTTCCAGAAAGCTAAATACAGGTTTGGGAGCATAACTTTCAGTATGTCAATGGTGCATCTCAACTTAGGCAGTTTAAACTATTCTTTTGCATTGCAGTCTCTGTTTGGTTTTGGGCAGCTTCCTAAAGTACCTCCAGGGCCCTGGTTCCACTGCCTGTATTCCAGTTTCCAAAGATAGATCTTATTTCTGTGTTAGGAGGCAAGCTCCCCTCCTTCAAGCACTCTTCTATGTGACAGACCTGGAAAGGGGCACATCAAATTCAGTATAATTTCAAAAAATGTAACCTATTTTCCTATGCTTTCTATTCTCTGAGATGAATCTTAGAGAGAGATCGCTCATGGTAAAATATTTACAAGTGTATCGCCTCAACTAAGATAATAGCTCTTATAGTGCAGGTGTGAAGAAAGAAATACTTGCTCCTTAACCTTTTTTCAATCCATGACCTGTTCAAGCTGTCTCTGTTTCAATGGACCCTGGAAGCTTTGCGTGATACTTATTAATCTGATTTACTAATAGACGCCTAAAGTTTAAACACAGAGAGAGAGAGAGAAGACAAACTGGACTCGGGCTTACAGGAATCAGATTCATGCCAGCTCTGCCACAGACACCGATTTGACTTTATGCACATCATTTAATAATGGTTCCCCTGTCTAGAAAATGCAGATACTAATTCTTCTTTTTTTCCCTATCCATACTTGTATAGGCTGCAGGTTTGGACCTTCTGTGTCTCTGGATACCTCACAAATGAGTCCCTGATTTTAGGTGAAACTTCTAGTTGCTTCTGTAAGCCACATAATAATAATTGGCTTCAACCTGCTTCAGGAAAAAATCCAACCTTTGGATTACATTGGTGTAAATAAAAAGTCCACTACAGTTCACAAGTCAAAAAATGCTGGTAGTGTTTAGCATCAATGTCTGTCGCTTGAACATCTGGCATTCATCATCGCTTTCCTTTTCCTTCCACTGTCATATTTTATCCCCATCTGTTAGAGGTTTCTTAGCACTGTCTATATAAATCATAGCTGCATCTCAGTCTGGGTAGTTGAGTCATTACAGGCTGCAATGTAAATGAAGGAAAAAGAGGTAAATTTAAGGGAAGTGTTTCTCTTAAGCACTCTGCTCCCCTTCTTTCTCCCCTCTCCCTGTACACAGACAGTACTAGACAGTATTACTAGACAGCGTGATACCCTTGCTATGAAGAGAGATGGAAAAGTTTCCAAAAATAGCAAATGTTTTTACCAGCTCTAGTTCTGAAGGCAGAAAGCAGAAGAGGAGTTGGAGGCGGAGTGGACACCCATTGCCATTGTTGGAAAGACCAAAATTTACTGCTTTGGAACAACCCTTCAGCAAGTTAGTAATAAATTGGGAAAGGAAACATTCCTTAAAATCAGACTTCCCAGGCAATGTCTTTTATGTATTTTCTTAAAATTAAATTACTCTTATTGCAGTAATTTAGGTTACTGCTAGGAGGAATAATATTGAAGGTGCTAGGAAAATATGGGTGTGTTAATATTAGCCAAGGCAGATTTTTTTTACTTCCCCCCCCAGAAAAAAGAACTGTGCAGTGTCCTCGCAATGGCCATCACATTCAGCTCTCCCAAGCCATGCCGGCAGGGCAGCGAGCCATAGCTGCATTCCAAAGATGCATTTCTGATGGGGAAATGAATCCACCGCCACCCCTATATGAAACACTTCCAGTAGCATGTGTGCATTACCCTGCCAAAGCCAGGTGCTCCCGTTTGTGCGCAGTGTCACACAGCTCCATGAGCTGGGAGCACATGTGGATTTAATTCCCTGCCAGCTTTAGCAACTAGAGAAGGTTTTTCCTTGTTCTAGAAACATTCAGAGACACCATAGTCCCAAGCTACTGGAAGTTAGGGAAAAAAGGCCCATTTCCCTTGGAGAGGGCTGTTGCAGACTGCCATCACTACCAATCCCAGAACTTTATCCAGCCTCAAGGTGGGCTGAAGCTGGAGGGTCTCTTTGTACATGACAGCTGTCACATTTTCAGTTCAAGGGACAGCTTGTATTGCTGGGGACTTCATTATACTTGGAACAGCAAGAATGCCCCATGTCGCTATATGTGTTCCTCCTGATTGTCTTGCTTTTTCCTCCTTTTTAGTCTCATGTGTCAAAAGCGTGTCTCAGGTTTGTTTGAATTGATAGCAGATTAGCTGAAATGAGAATAAACTATTGCTACTATTGCTGGTTGTCAGCTCATGCCTTCTCTTTCTACAAAGCATATTGCATTCCTGATTTCCCATTATTTTTCACTTATGTTCCTGTGGTGTTATCCTGCTACTCACTGCAGACTCCCAGATTTCAGCTCAGCAGTCAGATCAATCAAGCGGTAGGTGTCCTGGTCAGCATCTGCATGAAGTGAAAATGATAGGCCCAGCTCATAAACAGACCAGTTGCTGGGCTGTCCTGCAGAGCAAGTCCTGGCTGATTCAGAGGGCGCATGGTCATGTGAAGGGCCAGGCAGTCCCTGAAGTCACAGTTGTTCCCTGAAGGTGGTAGATCAGTTGAATCCTGATGATTTGTTCTGTCATTGCAGTCTGTTGATGAAAATGGATATCCTGGTGAAAACGTTACTACTTGGCAAGACTAAAATGGTGGGCAATGAGAAAGAGAAACATGGGTCTAATGTTGCACAAACTACTTCGCATGAGATACTGCAAGAAGAAAATAATCCAAGAGTACAGTGGAATGGATGCTGTGATGTTGATTTACTCTTGTCGTTTTGATATCTGCACTAGATCTCAGCTTGCCGAGCATCTTTCTTGTTACTAGCAGAGTATTTATTTTATTTTCTCTTCTTCTTGTAGAAAATTTTACTACATCACGCTGCTGAGAGACCCCGTATCTCGTTACCTCAGCGAATGGCGTCACGTCCAACGAGGAGCTACTTGGAAGACCTCCTTGCACATGTGTGATGGCAGGACACCAACTCCTGAAGAGCTGCCATCGTGCTATGAAGGCACAGACTGGTCAGGCTGCACGCTGCAGGAGTTCATGGATTGCCCGTATAATTTGGCCAACAACCGCCAAGTGAGGATGTTGGCCGACTTGAGCTTAGTGGGCTGCTACAACATGTCTTTCATCCCAGAGAACAAGCGAGCACAGATCCTGCTGGAGAGCGCAAAAAAGAACCTCAAAGACATGGCCTTCTTTGGCCTGACAGAGTTCCAGAGAAAGACTCAGTACCTGTTTGAGAGAACTTTTAATCTGAAATTCATTCGGCCCTTTATGCAGTACAACAGTACCAGGGCAGGAGGGGTGGAGGTGGATAATGACACCATCCGGAGGATTGAGGAGCTCAATGACTTGGACATGCAGCTTTATGACTATGCAAAGGACCTCTTCCAACAGCGCTACCAGTACAAACGGCAGCTAGAGAGGATGGAGCAGAGGATAAAGAATCGGGAAGAGAGGCTTCTTCACCGGTCCAATGAAGCACTTCCCAAGGAAGAGACCGAAGAGCAAGGACGCTTGCCCACTGAGGACTACATGAGCCATATTATAGAGAAGTGGTAGCCTAGGCAGACTTTTATATTAATGATATTCTAGGGTTTCCATATAAAAGATCATGGAAGTAAAATTACAAAAACAACAAAAAATATTTTATTTAAAAGCAAGTCTGTAAAACAGAAGATAGATTGCTTCCTTAAGCATAGGGTCTTTTTACTGTTTCTTACAAGACCGATGAGATTCTTAAAAAAAAAAAAATAAATACATAAAAATAAAAAAAGGGTCAACATTATAATGCAGAGGTAAAAAATGCACAAATGCAGTTACCCACTCTTAAGGCCAAATAGAAAAGAATGTTTCTTATCCTCACAATTCAAACACAAATGGCAGAAGTAGGATTTTTTAAAATCTGTTTATCCCCTGAGCATAATGATATAAAGATACATAATTAAAAAACAAGGAAACTGATATTTTCTTTTGCGGGTGTTTTTGGAGGTGGGATGGGAATTGCATTGCTTGTAAGTAAATAACAGTGACTAAGTTGAGGATGTGCTACCCTGTCAGGCTGTGATCTGAGCACAAGGGTGGTCACTTCATTTCAGCTGGCAGCCACTGCCAGAAAGTAGAGCACCATAAAAATAAAAGAAGAAGAAAAACATCAGAGGATGAGAAACATTAAAGCAAATTACTATGGCCTAGGATATGTACTTAGCACAGTGGTTTTGATATGTTGCACTGGTATCACATATACATACGCAACTTCATCACAAAAATAATAGGGAATTCATGCACAGAGCTCCCAGATTTGTTTCACAGGCAGGTCCCAAAACAAGTTAAAAGCCAACCAAATTCCACATAGGCTCAAACATACACTCACATGCCATCCTGTCACCCTACACAACTGCCGCTCATGCCTTCATCAGTATTATGTGTTAACAGCACATGAAAACCCTATCCTACATACTAAAAAAAAGGAAGAAGTAGTTAAATAGCAATACTCCCTCAAAAATCTGCACAAGTTCCAGGAAGACCCTGCAAATAATCAGTCATTAATGGCAACATGATGAGGGGGTGATTTTGGTTTGTTTGTTGCTATGTGAAATAAGGAACTAGAAGAAGCATACAGACGTACCCATATCTGTATTTTTCCAGTTATTTTTACTTGCTTTTATCAAGAGGTAAGGGGCATCAGCCTGCTTCCAGTGAAGTCACTAGAACTGATTTAAGTGGGAACAGGATGGGGCTCTCTTCCAGAGCTGTGAAAATTTCTGACTATGGGTCTGAATTAATTATGAGACAGTGCACATTGTCTTTTGGCAGAGTGCCTGTTCTGCAGCTCTTACTTTAAATGAACAAGCTGTGTTCATAAAACTGGAAAGGGGAGTCATGGATAATGTTTTTTTAGTCTCAGACCACTTTCAAAGCAGAACTCTTTCTCTTTCAATGCCGTTTTTTAGGGACTCATGTAAGTTTAATCCTCCAGTGTGGTGACAGTCTAACCAGGTTCTGCTTACTGACTTTTGAGTCATAGAACAACAATGACTTCCCTAATTCCTCTTCCCACTCACCAAATTAAAGTATGGCTTATTTTCTTGCTGTTGCAAGCACTTCTTTGTTTGGCTGGAAGCATGGAAATGAAGCAGTTTTTGCCTGTTTCATGTCTCACCCCGTTATTACTCAGCCTGTAAGACCTGAACCAGCTATTGTTTAGGGTAAACTATGAACCAAATGGAGTATGATTTGATTTTCAAAGGCCATGTTAACTGCAGATCAAATATGGCATTGCAGTCACCAGAGGAGAGGCAGAGAGCTGATGCATTCAGCTTCAGCATGTCGTTTTTATAGTGTCCCTTTCCCATCACACGAATCCACTGAAGTGCTGCTTGTTTTGTATTTTAATTCGCCCTCTCTGCCTCTGTACACAGTTTCCAACAGTTTCAAATTCAGACTGAGTTTTGCAAAGGAGGTGGCTGCCTTAAGCAGAGGAGCTGCCTTGTTTCTTCTGTGTACGCCCTGGGGGATACACCTTGKTTTTGGAGATGTTCTTCTCCAGAAGAGTGAAGATGACTAAAAACTTAAGAACAGAAAATACAAACAGCACTTTGGGCTCAAATACAACCCCGTTACAGCCCTGATCCAAAGTCCACTGAAGTCAAAGGATGCCGTTCCTATTGATTTCAGATGAATTTTGATCGGGTCTGCATCCTCGTGCTGCAAAGTGCCCAAGCACACGCTCATCCATCTACAAGCACAGTGGGATGTTGTTACCTATGCATTTGGCTGGTACCAATATTTGCTAGTGGTGTCACTGTCTTTAAGGTTCTGCCACAAAATGGCCCCTGTTCCCAGAGATGTGTAGCTTGGCCATAAGCATTTCCTCCTAGCTGAAAAGTGGGAAGCAAAATGAAGCAATTTTCGGTTGTTGGCTTGGGGGCAGAAGGTATTACAAATCCATTTGCTCATCTCTGAATTCCAAGACTGGGAGGAGCTATGTCTGCTAGTTCCCAGTGCTTTTATGTGTTGCTGTAACTAAAGAAAACATTTATATTTAAAAAATGCAATTTTACAGGCTGTTTACCCACAAAACCAATACACAAGATATAAAAAGCAACTGTTTTATACGCACAGTTTCCAGCTTTCCCCAAAGGCTTTTCACTGTGCATCCTGCGTTATGGATCCATAATGCACAAATGGTTACTGCAGCTAATCCATATTCAAGGTGCACATCAGCGCAGCTCTGGCAGGGCCATGCGGTGAATGCCCAGGCAGGTCTGCGTATGCCGGCACTGACTTCTGAGAGCCATTCTGTACTGAAGGCCAAATTCTGCTCTCATCTACCAAAGGGTGACAGTAAACGGGATTGTATATGATTAGGACCGGCATAATTTGGCCTGGTTTGCCTGAGTTGTTTCTGTGTTTTGGGCTCTGCGTAACCAGCTGGATTTTAATGGATCTATGTGCAGGGTTCTATAAATCAGAGGCAGCCTCTGACCCTAGAAGCATGTCAGCAGAAGACCTTGTTCCAACATTTTCTTTGTAACATACTACAGTAACAAGCAAAAGAAATGAAACTATCTTGAAAACTGCCTTGTTAACAGTTTCACTTCAACCCACAAAAGGAGGGCTGACCTCAGCTTCGCACTGAGGCAGAAATTTCTAGATTCAAATCCTGCGCCCAGCAAATGCCTCAGTTTCTCCACCTGTATATTGGGTATAACAAATGTATGCACTCTAAAGAGGTACTCCAAGGTATGAAAAGTATAGGGCACTTTGAAACAGATTCTAAGTATCAGAAATGAAGAGAATGATCCAAAAGCCATCCCTCACCCTGACTGCTGTGCTGGTCTGTTTACAGCTGTAGGCCATGCGTTAATTTATTGTAAGTAAGTGCTGTGTGCCAGAGCATGGGTTGCAGGATGTGCCTGGCACTATCTTCTTCCTTTAGTGGGTTTAAGGGAATTTTTTTAACATAATGTGAATGTAGATTTTTGTGATTTATGTGTACTACAGTTTGAAGTGGTACAATTTCTTTTATTTTTAGGACTGATTATTTGATGCTACAATAACATGAAAAATGTGTGTGTAGTTTTAAAATGAATGGAGAACAACGGCTTTAAGGCACTCCAGCAGAAGTAGTGGCCAGATATAGTATATTCTTGTTCAATATCTGCCCCTTTCTTCCAAAATGTTTTTCCTGTGACTTCCAGATACACTGAGACCTACTTCGCTACATGAAGTGTTTCCTCAGGGGGCCTGTCAATGCATCATGATCCAGGTCAGGATAGGCGAGTGCTGGGTACAGTGAGGGCAGGTGCAAGATTGCGACCTGTCTCTTACTGGAGTTGGTGAGGCAGTTCCCCTTGAATTCAGATTTTACCTAGTTGGATGCTTGTCCATCCCACGGTGTTTCTGCCATGGTTCCAGGGATACCCCGTGAAAAGCCTTTACAAAAGCTGGGGCTGTGTAAGGTATTTCTAAGGGTTTATACACGCAGCAGTATTAGTGTGAGCGAGCATTTTGGACAGGCAGTTATCTGGTACCAGGCCAAAGATGATGGCTCTTAGCCTCTGCTGTCCTACACTGTGCTGACCCTTGCACATCCGCAAACGAGGGTGATGCTCTGAGCGGGGATTTCCCAGCAGGCTCCACTCCTGCTTTGGGAGGGTGGAAAGGCCAAGACATGCTGCAGTGCTAAGAAGGAGGAGATCTTTTTTGCTTTTAGTCACCTGAACAGTGTTAACTTCACTGCTTGGTGGGTGTTGTTGCTGAAGAAAACTTTTTATTACTCATTTGTCTCATCCTAGCTAGCTCTTGAAGGAGTTTGCCTCCTCCAAAGTTTTCCAGACAGTCAGATGCCACCTTGTACCCTACCCAGGTCACAAAATGCAGGATTGACTGGTAAGGTTGCAGGCCCAGGCTGTCATGGGGTTCAAAATCATCAACCAAAAAAACTCAACAAAGGATCAGTGTGAATTTCTGGCTCGCCTGAATTTCTCCCTTTGTGCCCAATGTTTTGGAATAAATGGGGAGCACTTGAGGTTGATGTTTTTGTACCCCATAGTCCCTTACTTGCTTACAAAACTGGAATGGCAATGGAAGCAGCATAAGGAAGATCCCAACAAGCTTTTGAATCCTGTCTCCCAGGGCTGTCCTGTAGGAGCAGAAAGGGCAGTGCAGTTGCTGAGAATACGAGCAAGGCAGAAGGACCACCACAGTGGCAGTACTGTGGACAGATGTCAGTTAGGAAGTTTTCACTCTGAGCCCCTCAAATCACTTCACAGAGACAACTGAACAGCTGCAGAAGGTAATGACCAACATTACAGAACAGGGCTTGACCAAGATTTATATCCTGGGTTTAAAAGCTTCYCTAGCTTCTTACTGACATTTAGAGTTACTCAGACCCTCCCCTATCCCATAGAATTTTCCAAATGTCACAAAAATGGGTAACACTACAGGAATTTGCAACACAGACTATGCTAAACGTTTTATTTCTAGGGCTATATCTTGGAATGCAACTCACACTATCTGCTGGATTCAAATCACAGGGCTGGCTGCATCATCTTTTTGTTCTTGTTTTCACTAATATTAGCAGATCATGTTCCAGTGGTAGAAGCGAATGCAGGATTCGCTGCCTGATCAGCAGTAGAGCCAAGCCTCTAAAGCATAGGTCAGTTAGCAGCAGTTCAGGTAAACCAGCAAGCAGCAGAGCTCGTGTCTGCACACACAATCTAGCTATCTGTGGCTGTTTGTTTTGCCCCATCTACAGGCAGTCTGCCAAGGTGAATGCAGTCCTGATAAGCACGTGGGTATTAAAGCCTGTATCGTCCCAGCTGCAGGTGGTTTTCTCTGTAATTTTTAGCCATGCAAGTTGAAAAAACCCGAGATTTGCAAATGAGTCTGTCTCAGCCCTCAAAGCCCCACAATTCCCTCTCCCTGTTTTCCCCCAGGTGTCAATTCTGCAGACTGGATTGAGAGAGTTGTACTATAATGAGTAATTTTATATTCAAGTGGTTTACTGAGCATGATTTGTTTTGTACATATTGGAATATGTTTTAACTTATTTTTATTGCCCCTTTTCATCTTCTTTTCGTAAGGAGAAGACAAAAATCCCCACCCTCTCTCAATGGGAAGTTCCTCTGTGYTTGTGTGTAGTCTGCCAGGCAAACACGCAACAGCCACAGGATTTCTCACCGACCCTACTGGTATCTGATTTTATTTTTCATTGTTGTCATTTGTTTTTGTCCGAGGCTTTGCTTATATTGTCTCTTCTTTCCTCTTTGCTGCATAATCTGCACAGGGAAGGGAAAGGGCAATGCAGGCAGGACTTCCTTTTTCTTCCTCCGCTCTTTCTTGTGTGCTTTACCTACCGAGGAACTCAGTTCTCATGTTCTAGGAGTTGTGTGACTGAGGGTAAAAAAATACAACTGTCACCCCACCCGCCTTCCATCCTCCATATTGTAGATCAAACAGATTCAGCTTCTCTGAAAGTGATTGTGGCTGGAGTCATTCCATTGGGCTGAATGTGTATGGTTTGCACTTTTTTTTCCACTTCAGGAGCTTAACAAAAAATAAAAGACAACTGTTTAACTTGAGCCAAGTAACACTTAAAGCTTTATATATTTATTTATAGCATCTTACAAAAAGTGTTAAAAGTTTTTTCCTTTTCTTCCACAAGAAAAATTGGATTAAAAAAATAATCATCTAATTGTTTTTGTCTAGATCAAGAATGAATGTTAGCAGATGAAATAAACCCTAAAACTGAGCATCTGTCACGTGTGTTGTCCTTGCATTGGCCTTTGGATGCTGTTTCAGTGTAATATGTCTTGCCTTCCTGTATTACAGAGAGAGAAAGCTGCCAGTGGCGTTGATGGAGAATATTTGTTTTCTGCTAAAAAAACAGACTCCCAACACAGAAATATTCAAGCAGAAACTGCAGTCTGTTTATTCCTATTGTTACATTTGAGCCAACATTACAAAAAGCCCTTAAACCTCCTAAGACCTATCATCTTTTAAAAATGAATTACCTTTAATACTGTACAGTCCTCTTACTTTTCTTTTTCACAGTCATTGCAATGAACAGATTTGCAGGCAATAAATGGTGGTTGTTATACCAAATATTACAGAATAATTAACAGAAATTTTTTGGTTCATGTTCAGAAGTACTTTCACCAAATGTGACCTGTGAAAATGTTGTCCAGTTACAGAACTGAAATAAGCTGTGCACCTGGTTTTGATACAGTGAAAGTAAGTTAGGGTGTAAGAAAATGATGATACAAGCACTTTACAGTATCCTAAGTGAGAACAGCTAGATGTTTATGCAAGTGTAGCGAATAATACCGCTCTTATTTTACCCAAGCATCATTACACTTCACACTTTCCACCATATATGCTGGAGGAGCTGGAGGCAGTGTATGAACATTCCTAGCTAGGCTGCTTGGGTGTTTTTTCTCTTCCACCTGTGAAAGTAATCCCACTCAAGTTACTGGAGGCCCAGCCAAGTAAAACGTATAAACTAGCAGGAACACAACGCTGCATCAATTCATATTGCTTGAGGGGTTCCTCATTTTACTTGCTGGGCGGTGCAGGTGCAGGTAGAAGGTCCAGGTAAGTGTCGGTGTGAGGAGAACATCACCGATCTCAAGGGGAAGCAAAGGCACAAAAGGCACAAAAACTTTGCAGTCGTTTACTCCAGACCGTGCCACGAGCCTGTTGCAGAAGGAGCCTTCACATCCCGCTCCTTCTGGCTCGCAGCCTTTTGCCCCAACTATGAGGTGACGGTTCCTCCATCGAATTGTCAGATTTAACCTCCCATTGACATCTCCTCCTAACCGTTACTGCTGCTGAAAGGGAGCCACGCTCCAAAGGAACCGGGCTTTTATTAATCCCCTACTTTTATTTACTTTAGAATAACAAGAATCGTCCTCCGCTCGACGCCGACAGCGGGAGGAGCCCGCGCCGCCCGCTCACACGGGCAGAAATTTCGCGAAGCGCCGGGAGCCCCGCGCGCCCCCTCCCGCTCAGCCGCGCGCGGTGGCGCTGCCCCTCAGCCCTAAAATGGCGGCGGCGGGGCAGCGGCCTTACCTCTCTCCTCCGCGGTGCTGCCCCGCGCCGGCGGCTGTCTCTGCCCCGCCGGCAAGAAGTGTGATCCGCTCCCATCCCATCCCATCCCGTCCCGTCTCTCTGGCGCGGGCCGCCCGGGCCCACGGTGAGGGTGGGTGCGAAGGTCTGGGCGGGGGAGGGCGGAGCACCGGCACCCTTCGCTCCCATGCTCCTCGGGGTGGGACGGGGGGGGGAGGGCTCCGCAGCCCCTCGGGGCCTGCGGTGCGAGGGTGCCGGTGCGCCAGGCCAAGCCCGGTGTGGCTGGAGCAGGGTCTCCCCGCGGCCTCCGAGTTGTGCTCTACAGTCTGCAGACGTCGCTGGGGTTTGTGCACATGGCTTCTCTGCAGGGGGCTCTGGGTGGTCGCTGCAGGTGTGCTGCCCCTCAGAAGGAGATTTGGGTAGCAGCTGAGCCCTGTCCTGCAGTTTGCTTGCGTGGGATGTTACTCACCAGCATCACTTTTCCAGTAAGCAGAGTAGGCACCAAAGAGCCCAGCTGCCTTAATTGGGGCAGGCTGTGCCGTGAGTCTGGGCATTCCTGTTGCTGAGACCTGGGTGCTTCTGTGTCCAGACCATCAGTAGCTTGGAGCACCAGGCACTGGTGGCCTGTGGTCCTTCCAGAGCTTTAAGAGGGTGCAGCAGCCTAGGTAGGGACACAGCTCGTTCTGCTACATGGAGTCCTGTACTGCGGCAGTGTTCCTGTTTGAAAGCGCTATTTCTCTCCTCCTTTACCTTCCTTTCCCAAAAGCCTAAGCCTGAAAGATACTCTGTCACAAGAAGTCTGGGCAAGCAAAATGATTTCATTTGCACGTGGTCTTTCTACACTATCTTTAATACGGTTCTTCCTCTCGATCAATGCTAGAAGCCTCCAGGAAAAGGAGGGGGGATAGCTAGCAAGCAGATGGAAGGCTTCTTTTATTGCAAGAACTGGTGTAGGAAGGGGAAAGGAGCAGAAAAGATGCTGAAGGAGGGTTAAAAGAAGTGGGGAAATTAGTTACTGAGGGGAGAGCCTCCAGAGTTTTTTTTTTTTCTTGGTCACACTGATGATTGTTCAGTTTCCTCATGCTTGAGTCCAGGATGTTCCTGTTCCTATTATATTTGGTCATTTTACACTATCCAGCACTGCCTCTGCAGGATGTGCTGCCTCAGGTTAATTGGAAAGTGCCCTCCTTTACATCCTGCTGTTACTCTAACAATAAGCAGCCCCTGGCTGCTCTGCTGCCCCAGGTGATGGCCTGCTCCTCCTGAATGGAAAAGCTGATCCTGACAGTACCATATCAGAGGAGGTGGTGCTGAGCTCTTGTCAGAGGGTTGTGTTTTGTTTCTCTGGCTCATGCACTCACACAGAGTTACTTTAACTCTTTAATAACATCTTTCTTGCCGCTGTCTACAGGAGGAGGAAAAGAAGAGCAAGTCTGCTTTAACACCGTAATGCCAAAGGTTTTCCGCATTGATTGATCTTTGGGTAGTGCAGGTTCCTTTTTTCCTTGTTGAGGATTCATGTGTGGGTTCACATAATGCTGAACAGCCTCTTTGTCAAAGAGCAGAAAGAGGGATGGAGATTCTTGCATAATTAAATGTCTATCTAGCAATGACTGCATGTTTCTACGGATTTTGTAAAAGTGGGCAGACTTTAGGAGAGCCCCATGCAGTTCATAACACTTTATGATGCAGCACTTCAGTGGCGCTTACAGTAGGGATGTAAATAAATTTATATGCAGATAAAATTCTGGGCTTTCTGCAGCTGGAAATGTTTATGAGTGATTTGGGCACATCAGCTCAGACCCTCTCTGCTGCAGGGGGAAACTAAGACACGTTCATACATATACTCAAACAAAAAAAATACATTGTAGGCTTAATGGTAAAGCAGTTTGAGCTTTACTATAGTTATTATTTCATAAACTTCAAATTAAAAGGGGTAGTCAATGAAATATTTACGAATTGAACAGTATTTAATAGACTATTGCTATGTATCTGTTAAAGCAATCAGAGGTTGCAAGCGAGGAAGGCTTCACTAGCAAGGCCCTGCATGCTTTAATTGATCTGGGAAGTAAGTGACTTGGAAAAGAAACCATACATGTTCATATTTTGCAAGCATTATCTATAAGCCTAAAATGAATAAAATTATCAGTCTCTATTAATATTAATCAGACCATACTGTAGCATACTCAGGTGCTTTGGTATGTGATACTGTTTCTTAGGTCTTTGAAATTCTTTGCCCGACATGATTTTACTCATTTCTCTCTTTGGTGATGCTCTTCTCAAAAGCTTTTTTTACTCCGAATGCTTTCATGTCCCTGCCTTACTCCTGCCCGCTCCCTAGTCCTGCTGTGCAGAAGATTTGTCCCCAGTGATGGAGGACACACAATTATCTCAAGCAGGGATCTTGTGCCCTTTGCACAGGGAGCTGCAGAACTGAGATACCAAAACTTTTTAATCCATATCCAGCCAACAACACAAGGGAAAAGTTATACCTGTCCTCCAGGAGCTGGGAATGGATGAGTGATAGCAGTGCTTTGCAGATGTTTAACAAACTAGATGTTATTTATATATTTATTTTGCTCTCCCCACTAATATCTTTCTCTGCCTCAATATCATTCTATGAGGCTATGGTTATGGAATCCAGATGTTTGCGCAATAAATGAGTAATAGTGATAAATAATAAACATTTAATTCATGCAGCTTTAATATATTCTAGTTCTTACTGGATTCCGTTTAAAAGCTCCTTCTTTTTATTGACTTAAACCAAATGTTATACTTGGTTGTGCTGTAGATAGTAAAGAAATTCCATGTGGCCTAATCTATTTAATTCAGGCTGGATACCTGATACTGAAATGAATGTGTGGTAATCAGTCATCAATTTTCTGGCATAGGCAGTGACAACATGTATAAATCATACGGCCTTTGTGAGAGAGTAAATAACTTCCCTGTAGAGCGCTTTCTTTGGGATCGTATTATTATTGCCAGACATTGTTTTCTGAACAAGAGCTTGCAGCCAAATTTGTGAGTGCTCAGATGTTTTGCATACTACAACAGCCCCCATCAGTACATGTTTCTACTGATCATGTGTTCTTTTGTTTCCTTAATCTCAAATATTTTGATGCTAAATGAGAATTTATAAACTGATGCCAATTAGCCACAACTTCTTGTAGGCTATTAAATTTTACCAGGTTAATGTATGATCAAACCTTTTGTGTTACTGGAAATATTAAAGCCATGCTGCTTAGTACTGGGTTTTGGGTTAGTTAATGGAAGCTTTGCTCCCAGACTGGAGAACTTGGGTCTTGGAGAACAGTGCCACTAGGAAAGATGTGCAACCTTCTGGACTGAGAGATCTGCTGTGAGTCTGTTAAAATTTCTTAGGTTTTGGTCAAGATCAAGTGGGGAGTTAATAGCAAAGAATCCAAGAGTATGTGGTCATCTGTTTTGAGGGCAATCTAGCCTTCTGAAGCAGCTAAATTGACCGACATTCAGTTATTTTGGGGGTGGGAGTGGAGGCAATGGTCCTGTTTGAGGAGAAATCTCTTGATAGGAACCTAGCTGATGTTATCATGGGACCCTTTATCACAACTCTTTTGCATAGTTTTTCATGCATTTGTTTTTGAATACTGTTGTGAGGCAAATGATTTTTCTCGTCCACTTGGGAAGCTTGTCAAAGGAGAGTGTGTAAAATTGGGAGCCAGAGTGCTGGCTGAAGACCTGTCCCTGATGGGCATGGCCTCGTCTCTAGTTCTTCGTGGTCACCCTTGGAGAGAGAAGTCTATAACCTTTTGGAAATAGCGTTCAATCTGAGCAAATAATCAGGCTTTTTGTTTCTTCTTTGCAACGTCTTAATAACTTAGAGGTCATTTTAACTGTCCATCTGCCTGTCTGCCTCTGTTCTGGCGAGTGCCACGTGCCGTGCCATTGCTATGTGTGCCACAGCTAGCGAGGCAGTGAAAGGCACTAGCATGGCTGCCTTCGCCAATGCAGGAACAAACACAAGATCAGCTCTGCCAAGATAGCATGCTAAGACAGGGGCATGCCTTGGTGGGCAAAAATGTAGGAGGGTCCTAAACACTGGCCAAACTGAGCAGTTGTGGCGTGGATTGTGGTACAGTGATGTCTTCCAACAGAGATGGCTGTTAGCCTGGCAGCTAAGTTTTGCAGATGTTGTTCATGTGATTCCCTAATCTCTTCTCCCTCTAGGAGGATTCTCCCTTCCCTAGAAGTATTTTATTTTTCTGGAATGTTGGGCTTTATTTTGTACTCCCATCAGTTCTCCATTGTTGTAAGAGTAAATAATGTCTGTTAATAGTTCATTCTAGGTGCATACGAGACCTATGCATGGAAGTTTCGCTAGGACTTCATTTCACTGTTATTTTTAAGTAATGCTTAAAGTTAAGAAATGCTTCTAGTTCTTTGAGACCATAAGCTTTGACTTTTTATATGTACATTTAAGGACTTTCACAAGAAAATCAAACCATATATCTGCAGGGACAGTGTGTTGGGAGGAACAATTACAGCAATAAATAAAGCTTTCTGCTTGCATGCCAAGCATGCAAGTAACAGGCTTTACTGTCTCCTCATCAAGTGATGTGCTGTTGGTTAGCAGTTGCTTGTTAGGGTCTTTCTCCTCTAGGCCCGTTCTTGGTTCTGCGTATATTTTAGTCATCTTGACAGGGGAGAAGAACTCTGTTAAGTAGAAGCACTTATAATTCACAATGCCTGTAACATCTGTTGCAGGACTAGAATTACAAACCACATCAGCATATTTTACTTTTTTGTTTTCTCTCTGTTTGGGAATCTCATTAGCTGTCTTACATTTTTGTTTGTGGGTTGTTGGTTGTGTTCCCCCCACCCTCCTGTGGCTTCTTTGTGAAAACAAATTGCTTTGTCTTTCTTCCTCATTCTTTGTAAAGGTAGCCTGAAGGTCTGGGTTAGCCAAAACCCACAGTGACTGGCAATGAGAGGACATGAGGCAGCAGATACTGCTTCTGGTTGTCATCTTGGATGGGGAGGTGGGATGGGAAGATGGTAGGTGGGAAGTGATACGTTCCTTGCAGCAGCCCTTGCCTCTATCATTCACTTCTTAGGTAGTCCAGAGCTGCCTTTTATGTGTTAAAAGTGCTTAGGTGTGTTTCTCCCTCTCCAAAATCTGTTTTCAAGTTGTCCGTAGTGTTTGCCCCTTGGCCTCTCTTCTCATACTGATACTATATTTGTTTTTTATTAAGCATAGATGCCTTATAGGAAGAACTAGTAGTTTTGCCTGTAAGGTGTCTGATGCTTTCTGCACTTCCATATATTCACTCATATACTAGCTTCAATAATTAAAGCAGAAGTTTATGTGACTGAAATGATGCTGAAATGTTTGGAAAGCTGGAGGATGAAGATTGGAGAGGAGGAGCATAAGGGGATAAAGATAGACAAGCCAGTGGTCACCAAACCACGTCACCCTTTTTAAGGGTAGGACRGAACCCAAAGTTCTCCCACTCTTTTGTATAGGCAGCAAAGGCACCATCACTGAATCCCAGTGTGACGTGCTGCCACTTCCTCACCCTGGTGTCAGACCACATACAGGAAGTTCCCTGCGTCTTGCAAATGGGGCTGTTATGCCGTAGCTTTAATAACCGAAGCGAGATCGTTGACCTTCCTTTCCTTCATGCCCTTAAAGAGGAGTACATAGATTCTTCCATGCTCTGAACCATATCCAAAAAATGGCTACCACCTTCTGGAGAGCGAGACTGGGGTAAGCATGGGTTCTTCCTTGCTCCTGCCAAGAAAGCTTAAGTGTCCATTACATTTCCTACACTTTGTACAAGGAGGGGGGTGACAGAAAGGCAGTACGCTATCCAGTCATTGTTATAAAGGACCATTTCTTATACATTAATCCTTTACTTTTCTTCTGCGGGTTACATGAAAGTAACATAATGCAGGTTTCAGCACGGAACAGTGGAGAAGAGCAGAAGCCAAGAGGTGTCCATAGTTGCTGTGCTCTAGACACTCTGCAACCCTGTTTATAAAACAGATAATACAGAGAAGTGTCTATCTACAGTTAATTGGAAATATGCCAAAGCAGGGTGATACACAGACTGCTGGCAGAGATGACGCTCTGTGATAAAGTAAATGGAAAGGTCGTCTTGATAAATTGCCCACGACTTCTCACCCTTATTCTATCTTGATCTCCCTGCCATCTTGATAACTGCAGGCATGTCTAACTCGTCAGCCATGTCAGGTAGTTTCCATTTAAGTGTGAGTAGTTTGAGTATAAGCTAAATTATTCTTCCTACTGTATTAAGGTGCTTCATGTTGTTAAATGGTGGTGTGTGGTAATAAAGAATTGCAGGAAAATTTGCTTAAAACACTGATGTAGGAGGGGTGTTTTTCTCCTCTGGTTAAGAACTCAGTTGTTTCCCCTCTCTGGAGCCTCTTGTTTGAAAAAAAAAAAAAAAAAAAAAAAGACCTGTCTTGTCTGGGTTTTTTGATGCATAATAAACACTGCAGATTTTCACCTATCTTACTATTTTGAAATGCTGTAGCATTTATATCCTAGTTCATCAAGTATGCCCTCACTGTGCCATAAAAACACAGAACACAACAAGACCCTGCCTCAGGAAGCTGTAACTTAAATCATGGGAAAGGAGAATTAGTTTTGCCTTACCCCTGGTCTATGGCATAATGAGTAATCTTTGCATTAACAGTAAGGTAAGATTAGGAGTTTCTCACTGTTAACAGTGTGAAGACCTGCAAACTTGTCTCATTAAGAATAAATAAAAGCTGGCTCTTGTCAGATCTACCTTTGGTCCTGCAAAAAGTGAATGTTACTAACTTCAAAAGATTTTCCTTAAGTGTTTTTAAAAATGGCCTATTGGGGCATGTAAAAATACAAAATTCCTCCTTAAAATTATTGTCACCCTGTTTAAATACCCAGTTAATCTATCATGCTTTCCTGATGTACAGACCAGGGAATGAGCCATAATTTTTGAGGGGGCAGTGATTTTGATTACACTGATGGGGAAGACTGAACTCTCAAACTCGATTAGGGTACATGAATCACAAGATTTTTCTCACAAGTTAATTAGTCATTTTTCCTAATATAATGAAGTTCTGAATTTGATCCTAGAATTTCTGTCTCTTGTCAGATTTATTATTATCTCCAGATGGACTGTTCTTTCTCCTCCCCCAAAACTTTCTCATATTATGAGGTGAGATTTTTATAAGTGTACAAAATATTAGTTTCTTTTCTTTGAGTAAAAACTTTCCAAGGTTRTACTCTATTTCACGTAAGTAAAGAGTTGAAACTACAGCTTGGAGTTCCATAGGCAATTATACACAGAAAATGATGACTTCTGATTTACGCTCTAGATAGAGGATCTTAGAACCTGACTGAGTATTAGTTACTGACTTAAAAGCAGAAGATAACTTTGAACGCCACTAATTGCTGCTCTCTGAGCAGTGCTGCCAAGTGAGTGCTGCAGTGCAGGAGCTGTGGAGGGCTAGGACCATGTGTTCTCCTGATGTGTCCTTCCAAGCGAGGACCACAGGGCTTATCACAGAGGGGGAATTTGGATATTTAGTGGAGAGCTCCACTGCTCTCTGCCTCTTGGAGCCGCTGTCTCCTGCCTGCACTGCTGCTTGGTGGAGGTGCTTTAGGGTGTCTCTTCTGCTGCCATGGAGTGGCCCCACTGATACACTTGGGGACTTCTACTTGGGAAAGCCCCTCCATGCTATGAATACACTACGAGCACGTGCACGAGGGGGCCAGGTCATGCTCTCTGTGCTGTTAGATCACAGGGAAATCTGGGGAAGGATGGCCAAGATTTTTCTTGGAAGTTGGTGGGAGAGCTGAGCTAAAGTATTGGAAGTCATCTCCATTACTAGCAGACACACTGGATCCAAGGCTTCTGTCTGTGGGGACATCCATGTTTGTTCTGGTAGTGTTGGAGGGGAATTTTCATTATTTTGAAGAAGTCTTTTTAAGAATGTGGGATATCTCAGGGAGCTGGAAATGAACTTCTTGTAGCAGCTGCGCTCTATGGTGTAATCTTCCTTCCAAGTCTGCAAAGGCTCACCCCATCCCCCTGTCCTGCATCCAGTTGGAAAACACTGACCCACTCAATAACCATAGGAATTTCTTGGTTTGTATCTCCAGATCTCTTCACAGTGCTAGAGCAGGCTAGGTTTGAGGAATGAGCACAAGTATGATGTAAAAACTTAGTGAGAGGTAAGGGGCAACTGTGTCCCTCACAGGGCTGCTGGCTTTTTTTATCACAGGAGTTTGTGTCTTCCCACCCCCCCCCTACTTCTTAATGTTCAGTATGTGGAAGCATATGATAAAAAAAAGAAGTTGAAATAATAATCTACCTAGAGTAGAACAGGGTGGGTTGGTTTTTTTTTTTGGGGGGGGTGGTGGTGTTGGTTTTTTGGGAGGTTTTGGGGGGTTTTTTTAGATCCTTAGGTTACAAAGGATTTCTTACACCCTAAGGATGCAAAACTTGCAAGGTTGGTGAAGAATGTGGGGGTTTAAAATTTTTTTAAAGTAATTTTAAAATTCTGGGATTGAAAGTACTGGAGACAGCATAGTTAGACTATTACCCAAAATCCAGCTGTCTGCTTTATAAGCATTATGGTGTGATTTTAGTAAGCTGTTACACAGAAATTTCTTGTGGACCAGCTCTAAAAATGTGCATCTGGATTGCTTTTTGCAAGACAGGAGGAGGCCTGGGTGACTTTAAGGAAAGTGCATATTGTTATCTGGGCAGAAGGTGGGATGTGACAGAGGGCAGTTTGAAGGAAGTTAAATTGTGCTTGGTCCTGGGATTTAGAGCAGCACGTTTGAATATGGTACAGTGCAGGAGGAAAAGAGAGTTGAGGAAAGGGAAGGGAGGAGAAAAGATCTGGTCAGAGCCTGAGGAAGCTGTGGGTAGCAGCTCTCCCTACAGATGGGAGCGGGCAGTGTGAGTGTGGGAGAGCCTGGGGAGGGGAGGCTGTAGTAATCAGGTTGGGAAGTCCTGATGGCCCAAGCAGCAAGAGTTTTAGTTGTGAAGCTGCAGAAAAACAGATTGCCTCCACATTTTTATTCAAGAATTAAAGTCCATGTCCAGAAACGGACTGTTTTCAGTAGTCATGTTCATTTGTGGCTACTGATAAAAGGTGTGGGGAGCCAGACCTGTGTAACTTTTGAATTGCAAATGAAGAAGTGATAGAGAGGACATGAACCTGTTCTGATACATGCACATTCTCTGTGAGGAGTGCAAAGCTTTTGTAGCTATCAGCATGCCATGCACCGTAACCAGTGTATTCAACAGCACATTATCCTATTGCAAGCTACCTGCTTATTTTGAGTTTCTTATCACAGCAGAGCTTCTTACAAATGAATCCTTCCTTGCTTCTTTCAAAGTTCAGGTTTCATTGCCTTTCAGTCCAAATTCTCTCCTTCTTTTAATTACCCCATGCTTTACTGTATTAGACTAGGCACAGCATGCAGTATTGAAGGAGCTACCAGTCCAGATTGACTCTTCTGGACAAAGCCCATACAGAAGTCAGGGGAATAAATGTTCTGACAGGTAAAGTGAGCCTGCATCCCGTGGGAGACGAAGGGAGCCAGGGTTTAAATAAGGATTAGGTAGTACCCCCTCTCAAAGGCGACAGTTCAGTAGGGACTACCCCCTTCGTAGCAGATGCTGTCTTGTCTGATTGCCTCTCCCTTTGGTGCTGCTCTGTGCAATACCTGCCATGTTTGATTCTCATCCCTGACACAGTGACAAGAGCAACTGCTTGTGCACTTACGTGTTTTATGGGAGTCTGTAATACATTTCTGAGAGCATTTCCACTTGCCTCACATGAGGCTGTTACTGCTGAAGGCTCACGAAGGTAACCAGTGATTCAGGGCTTCTCCCTGAGAGCCCTGAGGAAGTATTAGTACCTGCTAGTTGTTGCCAGACTTGAAAACACAGAGGCTTGTGTTCAGTCCTCAAAGCATTTTGCCCAACTGGGATGTTAGTAAGTATATTTAAAAAGGAAAAGTGAGCTGAGAAATTACTCATGCTTCCCTGTTTAGAAGTGTCGTGGTGAGAAGGAAAGTGATCTGCTCTGGTTGGAGGTCCAAGGAGTAATATTTCCAGATCAGGGAATTTCCCACAATAATGCTAAGGAGGAGTTCGTAGACTGCTGCTCCAGTGCAGCTGGAGAGAGCTTCATGTTAAGCTGTGTGTTTTCTGAGGCCAGGGAGAGGTGATGCACTTTGATGCAGGACTTGAATTTTTTTTTTTTCTTTTTCAGAAATCTGCATGTGATCTTGTGGAAGACCAGGCCCAACTGTTATCTTGGTCTCCTCTCAAAAAAAACCCAGCCAGGAATGAGAATTGGAAAGAAAAGGCTTTTGATTTGTAATGACTATTTCTTGGTTTTGAGTTTTGAAGGGGCTCGGTACAGGTGTAAGAACATTTCCCACAGTGACATCTCGTACATAAAAACGCCGAGGTCCTGACAGGGCTGCCAGAGGGAATCACGCACAGTTAGCTGCTAGATGTGTGCATGCATGGCTGCCTCCCTGCCCTTCACTCTGAGTGGGAGAAAAACAACTCTGCTCTGAAAAAGGAGGGAGGGGGAAGAAGGAAAAGAATATTTAAAAGTAGATTGAGTAACTAACCTGTCTGGAAGCAGACGCCCATCCGTAAGCTGCTGAGCAACTGTGATGCTGCTCTCAAAGTACTCAAGTGCACAGAGCCATGTGAACTTGGCCCATCAGTAAGGGAATAAATTGCAAGTCCAGTACTGAAAATCAGATTCTAAATCCATCTATATATTGAGGGTGTCTGAAAAACTTTGTCACTGTAGTCTGATGCTTAGGTATAGAGCAAAATATCTGGCATAAAGCCTGAGTAAACCCTTTCAATTTCATGCTCTGCATAGAAAGATACAGTTCAGCTTTGAGTCAGTTACATAAAGGGGCCTTAGATACTGTGCACAGTATAGTGCAGAATTGGGTTGTTTGCTCTGTTGGAAAAGTTACTGTCTCTGTACACCACATGAGCGTTGTGTCAGGTCTTACAGACTAGGTTTTAGGAAGAATTTTGGGTTCTGCTCTCCTAAATAGTCCGAGACAAGTGTTTGTGTTTCTTGGAAACTAAGGTCCTGACCCAAAAGCCATTTAAATTGTCAGGAATGATATCACTCTGTGCAAAACCTGCCTCTCCATACCTCTGGGATGGAACAGAACAGTTCACAAACATGCCTTCCTAGGCTGGCAAGAGCAGCTGTTAGACCATCACCCAAGGCGGGGGGTGCGAATCTCCTGGCCATTCCATATTTCAGGCTATGCCTGAAAGCTTGGCTCTTAGTTCACCTTTTCTGCCCCTGGAGCCAAATCCCGTGCCATGCTGTTGAGATTATAGCATTTGCAAGAAAGTGGGTGAGGGGCCCCAAAGCACGCATCTTTGGTGGGTGGGAAGAGGCTGGAATTAGCAAAGCCTCTCTCTTAGCTTGAGCCTGGGGTTTTCTCTGATGCCCAGAATGCCCTGACTTCCCTCCCTGTTGTCGATGTTGATGTCTGTAGGAGTCTGACCAAGTGTGTAGCTTTGGACTTCCTGAACTAGATTTTAAGAGATAATAGAGTGTGAGTGTTATAAAGACAAGCTAGAACTGCAGCCAGTTTTCAGGGAATTTACTGTACATCTTTTTTTTTCTGGATATTCCTGACTGTTTTTAGATACAAATGTAAGCAAAGCCACAACCTGGCTGCTGCCTCTGGTATGGAAAAGGTCTAGAGCTGTAGTATTCAATTTTTATTTTTGCAGGCTAATAATTGTTATTTTCCAAGATAGTTGTATACCACTGTACGGCATGCGTTAACTGTTCAGGTAGCAGACTTGTGTTTTGTTGGTTAACTTTGTGAACCTCAGAGTCTGTGGATTCTGCTTATACCGCAGGCTGTCCGATCAGAATAACCAGAGTAGGATATTTCAATTTCAATATAGCTGTTCATGTGGTGGTACATGCTGAATGGCTTTACCATGACTGAGCTGCAGCGTGCAGCTCCTTGCAGGATTGAACTTTTTGTAATTTGCAGCTTTTTATTCCAGAAGCTTATTATCTGTTAAAGTGGCAACCTCACCCATGGTCAGTTTAAATGTTACTGGTTTAGATTTAAGTAAAAATTAAAAATTAAAAAAACAAAACAAAACAAACAAACAACTGCTGAGAGCTGTAGGGATCACGGAGGTGTAATGATTTTATTGAAGGCTGTGGCTGATTTAACCATTTTCAGATCAGGCCATGCTTCCCCATGCTGTTTGCCAAGGGAGTGGTTGCAGGAGTTAGTTAGTATCCCTGCAGGTTAGAGAGGTTTGCATGGAGTTTCCTAACCTGCCCCTGCCTTAATGGCATGATTCAAACCTCCTAACCAGGCAGGCTTTGCCTGAAGTGTTTTATGTGAGCATCTTTATGCTGGTTGAACTGCAGAAAAAATAAACACAGGATGGCAAGGAATGTTTTCAGGTCGCACAGCTGTTAGCAAGGTGTCTCTGTGCCTGCAGTGTGAGATACAGACTGTCAGAGGTAACCTGGGCTTTTTATTTGCTGTATTACAACTGAGCACATGCTCCATTTATTGTGCACAGACCATATATATGTCCTGTATTAATAGCGTAGATACACAGGCTGTTATACATAATGACGCATCTTGCAGAGCACTGATGAGTGAAAGTGAGAATTTGTAGTCACTGGTCAGTGTGAGTGTTGAGCTCCGTGATGAAATCCCTTCCTGTGCATGGCCTCTGCACTAGGCAGGCCTCCAGTAAAACCTAATGATATGGGTTTTGCTGGTATCTTCACTAGGGGAACAGAAACTCATTTAGGACAAAAATAATTCTTCTACTTGCTACCTGATGAGCTGTGAAGTTCTGCTTCAGCTGAGTGGTGTGAAATTATTACCTTGAAACTGCTGATTAGACTGAGCTCTGTTTTTCATTACAGGCTCTTTGATAACAGAGAAAATAGACACCTCTTCTGGATCTAGTCTCAGAAAATGCTTGGAAGCTGATGCCTGTTGATGTAGCACTCTTCCTGCAGGTAAGCAACAGTTAGCTCAGTCACAAATTTTTTCTCTGTTGACCTTAAATCAGTGGCAGGACCCTGGATCTCTGTTAAGTTACTTTCCTTTGCTTTTGAACAGTCCAAATAAATATTGGTTCTGGACACTCATGGAGCTATGTCATAATTGTTAAGTTTGAAATTTGTTGGCAGTCTTGTGCTTGATCTTATCATTGGCTCCTCTCCTCATTAATTAACTCACAGTTCAATGACAGTTAGCTTAGGAGTCTTTCTCTCTGCATTTCATAGCAGGGAGTTGATGTAGTTCTGGAATGTGATCATACTTTGCTGTACTATATTCAAACATGTTTAAATAATAGGTGGGGACTGCTCAGTAAATACTTAGAATGTGAATATATCACACAGCACCAGAGGAATACATAGGGGGTTTTTCCAGGCAGCTTATTTACAGCTTTAATGGAACTAACAGTTGTTAATGCAGTAATTTGGCTCAGGAATCAAGAAGTTCATTTGTATTCTCAATAACAACTACAGGCTTGCTTCATTTAAATCCTTACTTTTACTTTAAACGTTTGCTTCTACATTGCATCTAATTTTATGTAATTTTCAGCATGTGTGGAAAATAAGCTTAGTCCCATCCCACCGCCCCCTCTCTGCCCTTCCACTACAGATAGATTTTTTTTCTTTAAATTCATGTGGTCCTGCTGCTTTTCTTTCTGTTGTATGTAATGATGATGTGGCCTTAGAATCAGCCTGTTTGGAAAGTTGGCCTGGCAAAAAACAACCACACCAAAAAAAACCCAAACATTTATTCTTATCAGATCAGCTTGCTGAATCTATTTGCTTTCAAGGTGTGTAGTTAGTTCTGTGGGTGAAAGGAAGGAGGCTGGGACCAGCCCTCTCTGGGACTACACTAGATATAGGTCAGACTGTACCTGTGTTGCTCCGTCCTGCAGTTTAACTCACAACGAGATGTTCAGAAGGGATTGATTTACAACTTTGCTAATAATAATAAAATGCTATGGTGTTAGGTTGGTAGTGTTTTTTAAATCCGAATTTCACCTTCTGAAGCTAGGATGTCTCTATTTTGTGTTCTTAGTGTATACTTAACTTCTTTTTTGGCTCTGGACATGTAAGTATGGTCACATGATGTTGTTTTTATATGAATGAATATGGTATTCTCCATATTGGATTTTATCTTCTCCTATACAAATGCTTAGGAATCCTGAGCTGCTCAGGAGTTAACTGTGTGCTGTTAAGGGTCACTCTCTAGCATGACCTTTGGCTATGTTTTTGGGGGTTCTTTTCCCCCCCAGCTTCACAATGAAGCTGGATGGTATTGTGTGGAACAAGCCGCTAAATGAATGGCGCTTCTTGCGTTCCCGAGAAGCTCTTTTGCTGTCATGAAACTCCATTTCAAGTGTAGGAGAAGATGGGAGTTGGTGGATTGTATGGTTTGTGTGGGTGTTCATTTTTTGTAATAAATTCAAACAGTTGAAAATGTTCTCACAAGTTGTGGCTCCAAAAGACTGTTTGAATGACAGAGGAGGTATTCTGTATGGGACTTTCTAACCACAGCTCTGGTGCCTTGATTCATGCCTCCTGGTAGCTGTCTGAACTGAAATCGACAACTGACTGCTTCCATGTTTGCTATTTTTCTGGAAATTACTTCAAAATATTTTTATTGTTTTATAGGTTTGAACTAGTCTATGTATACAGGTCTTAGCTCCCATTCAGAAAAAGCCCCAAGTGTAATAAATTTATAAATACTCACTGGGCCATACAGACAGACAAAATTCAGTTGGTGTGACTGTGGATACATTATTCATTGCTATGCATTATTAATAACCTTGTAACTCGCCAGTGATAGCAAATCAGAGCCAAAAGGGAATCAAAAAGGACATAAATAGTTGAAATAAATAATGTATCTGCTTTCAGGTCATGAGTCCATCATTTAAACAATAGTGATTTTCTTTGCATTGTTTTTATATCTTTGCTATTCAGTACTGCTTGTTTTTATTTGATGACTTTGCCTCCTGTCACTAGGTTAGTTAGAGAAGGTTGTGTTGTGTTTTCTTATTAGATGATGAATTAATTCTTTCCCTTCCCTTCTGGTTCTGCTTTGGATTTCTATTATCAGAGTAGCCTGGCTACTTATTTCAGTAAGGCTTTCATTATTTACCTGTAGTTCTCCTGTGACATATAAACTGAGAGCATGCAGACCACTTGTTTTGGAGTGAGTCTGACATCTCTGAACTCTTGCTGGAGAAAGCATGGGAAAGCGTTTGTGAAACCCCTCTCCTCTTCTCCATGGGCACGCCTGGGTATGTTCTAGTGGGTTGAACGAACAATGTCTTGGGAAAACGCTGAATTGTAGGTTCCTGCTGTGTTCCAGGCATATGACTCCTTGCCCCTCCCACCCAATCTCAGGAAGATGCAGATCCAAACAGAAAGGAGTTTGGGTCTGAGTTTGAATGCTGGGATTACGTGAAAAGGCTGTAGCTCAAATTCATCTCTGTATCATGCTCAAATATTAAGAGAGTAAGAAAATAAAAGGAAATAAAAAGGAAGTCAGAAAAGCATTTATTTTTAGGACCTGGCTTTCTGTGGCTGCTCTAAGGTAGTGACTGTTTCTTGCTCTTTAATTTTTTGTGGAGAATTCTGTCTCCTTTTAAGAGAAAAATGGGTGCTCATAATTACTACATTAATTAGCAGTCCTGGGTGCAATTTTTTTAGAAGGTGCCCCTCCCCTTTCCCATCCCCAAGGGCCTGTAGATGCACAGCCACAATTCTAGAGTTCAGTTGAATCAATCGCAATGCTGTATTTGGATATACACACCTGCAGCAATTCTCCAGTCCCTGCAGCCGTGTGTCGTCTCCTGTTGCTCTCCTGGTACTGCAGACTTCTGCATCCTCTGGGATTGGACACGTTGGAGGGGTAAGTGGAGGGGCACTGTGTACCTCTCCCTTCACCGCCTCTACTTAGTCGCCATCACAGAAACATGGTGGGACGACTCTCATGACTGGAGTGCTGCAATGGATGGCTATAAGCTCTTCAG
>JAYKAV010003004.1:43586-199999 GCA_035582835.1 Phoebastria nigripes | reverse complement strand
TGTTATCAACATTCTTTTCATACTAAATCCAAAACACAGCACTAGGAAGAAAATTAACTCTATCCCAGCTGAAACCAGGACACTGCCAGAGGCTCCAGGTAGGGCCATTCTCCCCGGCTGCGGTGTAGAGCACATTCTTTACATCTTSTCCKGCCCASACTGGCCCAAGGGCTACTGCCTGAACTATCTCCCATTTAATTTGTTCAAAGGCTTGTTGTTGCTCAGGGCCCCATTTGAAGTCATTCTTCTTCCGGGTCACTYRATAGAGAGGGCTTACAATCAGGCTGTAATCTGGAATATGCATTCTCCAGAAACCCACAATGCCTAAGAAGGCTTGTGTTACCTTTTTGCTAGTTGGTGGAGACATGGCTGTTATTTTATTGATCACATCCATTGGGATGTGATGGCGCCCATCTTGCCATTTTATCCCTAAAAACTGGATCTCCTGTGCAGGTCCCTTGACCTTACTTTGTTTTATGGCAAAACCAGCCTTCAGAAGGATTTGGATTATCTTCTTCCCTTTCTCAAAAACTCCTTCTGCTCTGTTGCCCCATACACTGATGTCATCAATGTACTGCAGGTGTTCCGGAGCCTCACCCTGTTCCAGTGCGGTGTGGATCACTCCATGGCAAATGGTGGGCCGGTGTTTCCAACCCTGGGACAGTCGATTCCAGGGGTACTGAACCCCCCTCCACGTGAAAGCAAACTGTGGCCTGCACTCTGCTGCCGAAGAGATCAAGAAAAACACATTAGCGATATCAATGGTGGCATACCACTTGGCTGCCTTTGACTCCAGTTCGTATTGAAGTTCTAGCACGTCCAGCATGGCAGCACTCAACGGCAGCGTGACTTCATTCAGGCCACGATAGTCTACTGTTAGTCTCCACTCTCCATTAGACTTTCRCACTGSCCATATGGGACTGYTAAAGGGTGAGCGAGTCTTGCTGATCACTCCCTGGCTCTCCAGTCGACGAATCAGCTTATGGATGGGAATCAGGGAGTCTCAGTTGGTGCGATATTGCTGCTGGTGCACCGTTGTAGTAGCAATTGACACCTGTTGTTCTTCAACCCTCAGCAACCCCACAACAGAAGGGTCCTTTGAGAGACTGGGCAAGGTAGACAGCTGTTTAATTTCTTCTGTCTCCAAGGCAGCTACACCAAAAGCCCACCAGTACCCTTTTGGGTCCTTGAAATACCCTCTCCTGAGGTAGTATATGCCAAGGATGCACGGAGCCTCAGGACCAGTCACAATGGGGTGCTTTTGCCACTCCTTCCCGGTTAGGCTCACTTCAGCCTCCAATACAGTCAGCTCATGGGACCCCCCTGTTACTCCAGAAATACAAATGGGTTCTGCCCCTTTATAGCTTGATGGTATCAGGGTACACTGTGCACCGGTGTCTATGAGAGCCTTATACTCCTGTGGGTCTGATGTGCCAGGCCACCGAATCCACACAGTCCAGTAAACCCGGTTGTCCCTTTCCTCCACCTGGCTGGAGGCAGGGCCCCTCTAGTCCTGGTCATCGTATTCACTACCCACTTCTTCTAAGTACGAATCAGGAGTGTCTTTATTAAGATCGGAAGTGGAATCAGCCCTTCTGCTCTGTCTGGGGAACTGCTCACTGGCGACTGGAGCAGCAGTTTTCCTRGAAGAACCCTCTTGTGTGATTGTTTTTCCTTGCAACTCACGTGCCCGTGCCTCTAGGGTCGAGGTAGATTTTCCATCCCACTTCCTCATGTCTTCTCCGTGGTCACGCAGGTAAAACCACAGGGTGCCCTGGGGTGTGTATCCACGATTTCTTCTCTCTTGAGCAGAGGGACGCTTACTCCTAATGGCTGAGATACTGGTTCATACAGGTGGGGAGTAGGACATATCCTCTTTGAGTTGCTGGACCTCCTGAGACAGTTTCTCCACAGCAGAGACACAGGCTCGTAGGGAGGAGGAGAGACTTTCTTCATATTGCCSGAGTTGGCCAGCCAGTTCATCCACCATTTGTTCCTCTCCATCTTTCCAGGCCATTACTGCCAGTGAGTTGGCATGCGATGCTGGTGTGCTCCGTACAAATTTCCGCCACATGGGTCGGGTGCATTTGACTTCATCTGGATCTTTGGGTAACTGCTCATTGTTCAGGTCATCATAAATCACCTCCAGCACGGCTGATTCCCTCAGGTACTGGATACCTCTCTCCATGGTGGTCCACTTGCCTGGGTGACRTAKAACATCTTCCTTGAAGGGATACCTTTCTTTCACGCCTGACAGGAGTCGCCTCCAGAGGCTGAGGACTCGTGCCCCTTGCCCAATCGYTTTGTCAATGCCCCCTTCCCTAGAAAGGGATCCCAGCTGCTTGGCTTCCTTACCCTCTAATTCCAGGCCACTGGCCCAGTTATCCCAGCACCGGAGCAGCCAGGTGACAATGTGCTCACCTGGACGACGGCTGAAATCTTTTCGCATATCTCGCAGCTCACTCAGGGATAGGGATCGGGTGGTTACCAACTCATTTACGGGTTCTGCCTCTTCCTCCTCCTGTTCTCGTGATGGCCCTGGTTCATTTTCATCCCCTACTAAGCGAGCTGACTTTCTTGTGTACTTTTCTTTTTTGTATAGGGGCGAATGATACCAGCACAGGTTGGTTCTCTGTTGCAGGGGGYGGAGTAGCCGCCGTGCCTGCCCTGGGGGGTGGGGTAGCTGCAGGGCCCGTTGTTTTGTCGTCAGATCCAGAGACCCTTTGTTCCCCTTGAGGGTTCTGAATAGTGTTAAACAGGGCTCGGTAGGCATGGGCCAGGCCCCAGCACATTGCAGTGATTTGTGTCTCCCTAGAGTTGCCAGGGTGACAGCATACTTTTTCCAAGTATTCTACTAATTTTTCAGGGTTCTGCACTTCTTGTTCAGGGGTGAAGCTCCAAAACACTGGGGGTGCCCACCGTCCTAGGCATTTGCCCATGCTATCCCACACACCCTGCCACTCAGAACTATCCAGCCTTGGGGCACATCTCTGCATGATATTCTTAAATTGCTTATTAACCTTAGACAAAACCAAAACAATATTCCCAAGAAATACCAATAGGTGTATCTTAACTACCCAGGGATGTTCAAGGTACTGACAAGTTGTTGTAACAAAGGAGAAAACCTCATGGAGGAAGGTAGTGAAGGTGCCATTCTGTATTTCCTCCATAAAAAGCTCCTCAGAGGAAGAGGTATAATTGCTAATTGTCTCCAAGAGGTGGTACTCAAAGTACAGTAACGGCTTCAGTACAAAACCCAGATACCAAATAATGCCCAATGCCAGCGTTTTAATAACAAATCTCCCAGGCAAAACATCACTAATCACTGCAGAGCACAGCAGACTGCAGAAACCAACACCAATCTTTAACATGTACAGCAAAACCAAGAGCATGGTGCAGGTCAGATAGATAAACTAATATCGAGAACAGATGAATCAATATTGTAACCAACAACTGTTAACAGATATAAATTCCTTAATACGCTCTAGTTAATCGGTTGCTATCTCAACCCTTGGTGCCCCACGTTGGGCACCAAAAAGGACTGTCATGGTTTAACCCTAGCCAGCACCTAAACACCACAGAGCCAGTCGCTCATGCCCTGCCTCTGGTAGGATTGGGGAGAGAATCAGGAGGGCACAAGTAGGAAAACTCGCGGGTCGAGATAAAAACTGTTTAATAATTGAAACAAAACAAAGTAGACCAGTAATAATAACAGTGATAACAACAACAATAATAGAATCTACAAAGCAGGCGATGCACAATGCAACTGCTCACCATGCGCTGACCAACACCCAGGCCGCCATGAGATGCAAGAGCCTCACCCTTCCCAGACCACGCCTCCTAATTATATACTGAGCATGATGTCACATGGTATGGAATACCCCACTGGCTAGCTGTGTCAGCCACCCTGGCTATGCTCCCCCTGCCAGCTTCCCATGCACCTGGCAGGGCATGGGAAGCTGAAAAGTCCCACTCGGCAACAACCAAAACATCAATGGGCCATCAACGCTCCTGTTACACCAAACCCAAAACACAGCACCCCTCAGCTACTGCGAAGAAAGTTAACTCTGTCCCAGCTGGAACCAGGACAAGTACTGCTTTCCTTTTGTGGCAAACTCTTCCATAGAGGCACCATACTTCCTTACTGAAGGGGAACTCTCAATACCACAACCAAATGCTATGCATGGAGGAACGCAGAGGTGAGGTGAGTTTTGCCATACTGTATTATGGGGAGAGTAGCTAGTGCTCTAGCAAAGCTGTGGTTGCAGGTTCACACAGCCTAGATCTGATATGCCAGAGGCAAGGGGCTGCCACTGGTGCATATTTCTGGTTCTGCAGGTACCTTTGCACCTCATAGTGCTCTCAGGTAACCTTGCACCTCTGCTTTTCAACTGCCTGTTTTCCTTTAAACAGGCCCATGAGAGAAAATGAGCATCCTGCAGTGCTTGCCTTCTAATTGAAACAAGCTAGAAACAAACTGAGTTTTCCTTAACTGCAATTCTGTTCCTTGTTGTAACTTCCCTGTATCAGTCCCCCAACGTTGTCGTCCCCCTCCCCCCCGAGATCTTCTGAATGCCATTAACTAGTATGTAGAATGACTGAGCAGAAATTTAGGTGTAACTTGTTTGCAGTGAAAGACATCTCAGGCTGAAGAAAGGCTGAGTGGCAGGAACGTGTTCTGATGCTGTAAGAGCGCAGCCATTGGTGATACGCAGCAGATGGTGATACCCATTGGTATGGGGCTGCATTGCAAACACGCTGGTATCTGCCTGTAGCACAGACTACAGCTGCAGCCTCAGCACAGGGTGGGGTGGACAGTCCCCACGTGAGCCTCTGTGTTACAGTGCACTGTGATGATGACCAAGTCTCCTCAGGCTATTAATTCAGAGCAGGGCGGTAAGTCTTGCACTGGAAAAACTGGCTCTGCTTATTGGTGAGAGCTAGACACAGGTGCTGGGAATTCCTTTTAAGATTGCCATCAAGAAAGTGAAGGGACAGGTTGGACACCCTTGAGTAATGCCTTGCACATGTGGCAAGAAGTCCAGAGAGAAGCCAGAACATGGGGGCTTCTACAGCAGCTGCCCTTGGCGTGTTACAGCACAGAAGGAGACATCCTGCACCATGTGGCATGACAGTCCCAGCTGGAGGAATGCACTTCCTGCCATGTTTACATTGAGCTATATATGGTGTATGGCTGAAGTTACAGGCATGTATTGATAGGGTGGGCAAGGTGGGAGTGGAGGGGAACAGGACAGTTTGCCCATCAAAAAATCTATTGTATTCGGGGTAATACAATTTTAAAAATTGGGGTTTGTAGAAGAAGATTCAAAACTACTTTTTGCATTCCCTCTGCAGCCATCAGAGTTTTTCTCATTTAAGCTAGCGCTTTTGGGGGGGGAGGGAAATCACTCAGACATAAAACCATGTGTCTATGTATAATCACGTGCTTAAATATGTGCTTTGAAAAATTAAAAGAGGTGGTGGTGCAAAGCCCCTTATTGGCTGAGGCAGCTAGGCATATGGGATGTATTTATTCTTTCTGGCTGCTTCCTTTTCCCCTTTTTAGTTGTCTCCTAGGATTTGTTCTCATTTTCCAAACCTGAGCAAGTTCAAACACCCAACTGTAGGAAACCAAATACATATTTCTGTGGCATTGAACTGAGCTTTCTGTGTAAAACTGCCTATCTCATAGCTCTTTGAATAATAAAGATGCTCTGGTTGAGAGGCTTTTCTGAGAGTCCCATAGGGGTTTGGAATTCATTCCCAACTCTGAAAGAGACCCTGACACAGCTTTGTAGTTGCAAGCATTATTTGAGAAAAACTAACTTCTCTGAGTGCTTACTATGAATGTATCAGTGTAAAACTTAATCAAATGAAGAAAACTGACATAGAAGCACTTTTTTTTTATTGTTAGTAGGTAGAGTTGAAAAAAAGACATAAATCTACCTTAAATGTAAAATATTTCTATTGTTTCTTTAACAGAAGTGTCTCAGTTTAGTGGTTACTTTAATACCATGATTAACAAGACTGGCTTGGAGGAAGAACTCTTCACTTTTCCCTTCTAGAAGCTTTTCAACAGTATCCCAACACTTGAATACAAGAATAAGTGAAAAATGTACTCTAAGCAACTCCATTAAAACATCAGTTATCAGACCCAAAGTAATTGACATGAGAAGCATGGGTAAAGAACAGAAAAGGCTTTATTATGTTAGATCTTATTGTTGCCACTGTATTGGGAAACACACTGTAATCTCAGTTCAGGTAACATTCAGTAGAGAATAACTCCCAGTATCTTGGGTCTGTAAGTATCAGTGCCACACTGAGTTATGGTATATTCTTGAATAGATTACAGAAGATTTGGATATGTAAAACAGTTTATATTTTAAAAAAAAAAAAAAAAAAAAAAAAAAAGTTTTGGTTCCTAAGGTTGTGACTGGGTATTTACTGTTTTGTACATGTCCCACCCCTTTCATTTCCTTTACAACCCATCCCCCAATAGCTAGATGAAAGAGAAATCTTAAAAACATATTTCTCTGCTATTTGTTTTCTACTAAGGCAGTAAAATCTTCCTTTTAAAATAAAGTACTGGGTATTTTTCAGTGTGAACTTTTCACCAAGAGGACAAGCTGCTTGTATCCAGAGATTGGGAACAGTGTCATCACTTTGTCACAGAAGAGCCCTTTCTAGTCTGAGGGATCCCAAATTATGTTGTGACCTCCGTAATCCCCATTTTCTATTTTTTCTTATCAGTCTTACTAGTTTACACTAGTAACAGTGTAAAGTGTAAGTGTTTACACTTGTAACAGGCCATCAGTGTTACAATCAGAAGCAGCTCTGTTTCAGTAATCATCTTACTCTGAGATTCTTTCTAGATAGAGCTGTCAAAAGATTTTTCTTTTAAGGCCCAGTTGAACACTCCGAGTAAGTGTATGTAGAGATCCAAAATAAGTGACTATTCTCCTCTATGATTGTTATTCTTGTGTGCAAATAAATAGTGGCTTCCCAGGAAAAACTGGAGTAGTTCACATTCAGAATGATTAGTACCATGTGCATTTTATCACGTACTTGAGAACAGGTACAGCACTCTTATGAGTACTGCAAAAGGTATAAAGTCTCACAATACATATTTCTGGTTTCTTTCTGTATCGATTGTGAGTTAGATGTGGGGTTTTTTTCCTTAATAAGAGCTGAACAGAAGAGCATGGTCTCTGTTAACTAGAAGGAACAAAAATATTCTCCGTAGCTTGCTAGGGCTTATAATTAAAAAAAAGTATGTAGTGTGGGTGTTTAAGTGCATACATCAACTATTAGAATGCAGAAGCATAATTAAAAAAAATAATTCTGTAACTGACATTTAATTTAAAAATAATTTCTCCTTATTCAACTCCAAACAACACATTGTAAATATTGTGCTGAATTCAAGGGGTTACTTTATTCTCTATCTTCTGGCTTTTAATAATATTTGAGAAAAAATGAATCCAAATATGGTTCTAGAGAGGAGAGGGTCTTGTTTTGCAGAAAACTTGAACTTTTCTTGTTCTGAGGGCTTGGCCAGATTCTTTCCCCACCCACCCACCATCCATCCTAAGTGATCCTTCTCTACTGCCCCCATCCAACCCTGGATGAAACTGTGGTGTACAGCTGCTGCCCACCTGATCCTGTGCCATTCCATGTGCTCCAGAGAGGCATAAGTGGGTTGTAGCTGAACACAGAAAGGGTAATCTTATAGCTGTATTATCTGTTTAAAATAGGCTAATTAACATAGTATGTAATTAATTTGTTGGGATAACGTAGTATGCAATTAATTCGTTGGGAGGCACATTATTGTTTTTTACACTAGAACAAAATCCTTCTAGTGTAAGTCTGTTTATCCTTAACTGGAACAGTTTTGATGGGAAGCATAAGCCACTTGTAATTTACAGAGCATCAGGGAGACTATCTGAATTTAAAGACCCACAAAGTGGAAAAAACCTAAGCTGATAACTCATACTCTGTAAGTTCATGGTTTGATATCCAGCCCCCCATGTTTGCATAGCTTTCTCTCTGGAGAGGGGGAGACTATAAACTGTCCTTTCCAATACCTTTCTAGAATTACCCACTTTTGATACCCCCCCAGAAGTATATGTGCAGTGTTACTGGTTAGTTTACTGACCTTGTCAACAGTGCCAGCAATGTGCGTTTCAGGGACCCAAGCTACTTCTTTTAACATGTTTTTTTTAAGAGTTTGAGTTAGTGATTTGGGCCCTTTCTTGAGCTGGCTGGAGAAGAGCTGCTTTTCTGTTCAGTTGCCCTATCGAACTGTTTAAACACTACAACTGCTGTCTTTCAGATTCCTCCAAAACATTTATAGGATGTATAATACAATAATTCTAGAAGAATATCTTAAGTCAGGATTATCCTTAGTGTGAAGCCCTTACAGCACAGAACATTTACCTGTTTAAAAACATGGGAGGCAGAAATTATTCCAGTTTGGATTTCTAAAGCAGCAGTGCATAGGGAGCTATATTTTACTACTAGAAATACTACTTTAGTTCTTATGTTTCAACTCTTCAACTTTTCAGTGTTCTAGGGAGCAGACAATAATCCTACAGAATGAGGGAAACAGGGTTTGAGGGTTTTTTTTTAATTGGTATGTTCATAACACAGAACTATGGCAGTATCATCTTCAAAAATTAAGACATGAATATGAATGATAAAACTAGCCCAGTGTAATTAATCCTTGCAGGAAAATGTTTTCTTGTCTGTGCACAGAATGAAAACAAATGCAGGTGAAATATTTAGAAACCCCAAATTCAAATTAGGACTTTAATGTATGCAAGCAAAAAGGATGATCAAAGCACTGAGTGTGAACTAAAGCTTAAGACCTAAGAACTCCAAAGTTTTTATTGATGTGACAACATCTCTGTTTGAAGAAAAAATAAAGTTAATGAAATTTACATGATGAAAAACTTCCAAGCTTCCACAGATTTTTCATAAACAAAAAACATTCATGAATCAGTGAACCACAGCAATAGTAAGGCCCTACCAGTTTTACAGACTGATTTAAACTTTGAGCAGGAAGGAAGGAGGGCACTTTGATTCAAGTCAGATGGGCTAGGATGAACTGAACTGTCAAATTCAATGTTCTGCTCACTTTGTAAGCTTAGGCATTTGTATTTGGATGGGCATTTAAATAGATTGCGGTAGCTTTACATTAAGCCAAACCTTCAAAAGTTGGGCAATAAATGAAGACAGGAAATAGAAAATCTAAGTAATGCTGTATTTGTTAGAAAATCAAGGGCATACTGAACAAATCTGAGAAGCATTTCCAACTGTTTGAAAACCTGCAGATAAAACAGTATCCCAAATTCAAGGCATGATTCTGAGCCTTTCAGTGTTACCTGGAAAAATTATCTCCATCAGTTGAGGTTAGGACTTATGTTCTAGCCAACGGCTCAATGGGTCTGCGATTTCCAGGCTCTCAAGTTAGATCTGAGGCTAACAGGATCTTCATCAGTGGTGGAGGTAGCAACAGCTGAAGGAACTGGCTGTGGCTTTTCCAGTGGATTTTGAAGTTTTGTTTCTGAAACGCTAAATTCCATCATGGGCTCTTTCATCTCCACCACAGGTGCAAAAAACCAGTAATGCTAATTCCAGCAATCCAGATCCTATTTCATATGCAGAAATTAACCCAAAGGCATGTAATAAAAATGCATACATCATCCCATTCAATTATTCAGCAGTTTTGCAGACATACCGGAAAAAACTAGCTTTCAATATAAAAATTGTCTATGAAACAGTCTAACTTGAATTTTTCTCCATGGATCATAATTCCACATGTGCTGCTGGATCTGTAGAAGAGGAGAGAAAAATGAGCACTCCATTTCCAGCTGGCTCAACTGGCAGATTGGTTTGAAAATTAGTATATAAACCCCAAAGACTTGTTCTTTGCAAGGTTACCAGTGACTGAAGAACAATTCATACCCATTGTGTATAGTGGCACTTTAATTATGGGTTAAGATAAGGCCAAGCTCATAAAATTGCAGGAACAGTGAGGGTCTTTAACAGAACTAGAACCAGTGTGCAATACAGCTCTCTGTTCTCTAAGTTTCAGAATCAGGTTAAGTTACACCAGCCTCACTCAGCAAGGCCTTTCTGTCCCATTAGAATACACAGATTATTTAACAGATCCTCCATGCAAGCCTTTGCATGGTGCAAGCTTACAGTGAATGAGTATGCAACTTAACCCCAGTCCAAACAGGTAGGAAGAAAGTCACATAAGTAGGGAAATAGGAAGATTACCATGTGTGTGTTGTCCTGGCATCTTAGCTGGTGTTCCCGTTTCTTTTTCTTTCTGGAAAAGACTATGGAGCAGTTTGATTTCTTGATCATAGTCCTGCCATTCTGGAACTATACGCATTGCTGCTTGCAACTTGGGCTCTTTGGTCATTGGGTTATTACACTGCAAACAAAACATACAAACTGTTCAGACACTTAATGCATAAAAAAGGTTTATTTACTGAATAGAGGTATGCTTCCCCCGGTGGAATTAATCTGTTGTTGGTGAACACCACATGCCTGTATTTTAGCTAGAGTACAGTATAAAGTCTCTTTCCAAATTCATTATAATGCCACTGCTCCAGGTAAGAGAAATATAGAAGTTAAAGGAAAAAACTGAAGAGCTGAAAACATTTAAGTAACAGTACTGGATGAGGTGCCTAGATCTGAGGTAGGGAAGTGCCTCTAAAATTGGTCACTATATTTTATTGTGCCGTAAGAATGAGGGAGCCATACTGCACTTACCAGATCAATGGTTTTTGCTCTCTTCTTTGAGGAATCATCACACCATGTTTCACACCACAGCCACTCCTGTGGGAGTGATTTAATTGGCACCTGGTGGATCATGTTGTTAGGCAAATCCTGTTGTGAAGAATAAGAGTTAATAGCAGTTTCCACAGGGTGCAGGGTGGGAGGAACAACCCCCCCCAGCCAGATAGTATTGAGAAGTTTAACTCTTGTGAAGCGTTTTTCTTCCAGTGCAAATAACAAGCGATGAATCAACCTTTCATTCCATTCCGAACAAAGTCCTTTGGAAAAAAACCTCCATACTACAACTGTTAATCTTATTTTGTTGAAAATTAGTTATTTAGCAAACAGTATTAAAGCAGTAATATGAATCCAGCATCAAACCTGTACTGGACCAGTTTGGAAGACTGACTAAAACCATTGTGTTACTTTTTCCATCTGCCACAGAACAAGCCTTATTTCCATGTTATTAAGTCAGTGCACAGTAAAGCACTCAGAGCTGGATAGCTCAAGAAACAAGTACCCAGTTGTGTTACGTATTTGTCTTGGAGTAAACTGGAAAATTTGATAGTCTTAAGACATTTAAGGGGAAGGTGTTGTTTCTGCCCACCCGTTACACTTGATGCTATCAATACCTGCCTCATTTGAAGGCAGGGTGTAACAGGACTGCCACTGGCATCTGGCTGTGATTGAAGTTTGGCCAGGAAAGGAGAGGTCCCAACCTGCCATCATACCCCAGTAAAACAAAACAAACCAAACACAATAAAAACACACCTGATCGAGGTTGGACAGACTGTTAGGATCCTGACTAAGACCCTGATATTGTCCTCTGAGTCGATCTCCAGCTGCTATCTTTCTGAACTTCTTCAGATCCACAACATATAGAGCACTACATGGAGATGACACAATTAGTAATGACATTTGACTGATGGGTAACTTACTGCAGCCCCAGTAGACCCCAAGATATAATAGGCTAAAACAATCTCTTGGTGGCAGTACATCAAATTATCTAATACAAGGCAGGAAAGCAGGTTTAACAAGGTCTTGGCACGTACGAAAAAAAATTTTCAACAAATCTATCTTAGCTTTGCTGTCATGCAGTCCTTTCTTCCAACATTTGTTATTAACAAATGAAGATGTCTGGTTAGTTAACACTTCAGTTCTTTTAACACTTCAGTTCTTCATCTGTAAAAGTTGTAGCATACTGAAAGTAACTTCAGTGTCCCTAGTGCTTCAAATGGACCATAGGCAATGGAACCTTAAAGAGGCAACAGTAAGCAAAAAGTGGTTCACTGCAGCGTTGTATACCTCAGCTAGTTTCCTGCTAATTCTAAGTAGTAGCAAAAGCTTTCCCCCTCTATTTTGAAATACTGAAATTCTTCAGTACCTGATGTGGTATTTTCTTCCAGCTAAATGACTTGCCCAGTATCCTGATTTCCAGAACCTGTAGCCATCCATTTCTCTTCGACTGTCACAGAATGGAGTATATCCATAAGGAGCACCATCTAGATTGAAATCTCTTAATTCCTTTAGATCTGTGCGCACAATCTGAAGGGAAAGGACATTTTATTTTTGTTTGTAGAAGCCTGCCACGGGTTATTTCGAAATGCTGGTCAGGATTTAATTCAAGCTGAGCTAACAGTTAAAGGAAGAATTACCTGTTATACTCTGCAGTCTTTTGCATTATGTATATGTAGTACAAAAACACAGCACAAAAGGTGTTGTCTCCCCTGCCCTTAGAGCTGGAGCAACTAAAATAGAGCTTAAAATAACCTGATAGGGGTTGGTTTGACAGCTGAAGTGCCAAATTGTTGCTTAATAAGCAGCAAGAATTCTCACTATACATGAACTCTACTGTGATCCTTTGTATCCGCTCCTCTTGAAAGTTTGCAAACCCTTCAGGGATGAAGGCTTTTTAATGTCCTTTTGACACAGATGTTGTGGCAGTAATACTACTCTAAAAATACCACTCTGGTGGGAAAAAAATGTATTAATATCTCTTCTGTAAACAGAGCAAAAACTGTCTAAAATGAGAACAGCGTAGCTGGAAATTTATCCTAGGTGATACTTTAGCATAAGCTGTAATGGTTTTAACTGACATGGGATCATACAATGCCAAAACACCTAAGGCATTTTATACTTACGTGTTGAAAATCTGTACTTCTCAGTTTCATATATGTTTTTGAAGGAGTATTTTTGGCAGGTCTCACTGCACATGTATCCTGTACTGTCAAACCATTCGGGCAGTAAGCACATACAAAGCCTTATAGACACCATTTGCTTTGCAGCAGGACATGGCTTCATGCACAAGGGATTTGCCTTCTCGCTCCTCCGAAAGCCACTCAGATCTGGCCAAGTTAAAAGCAAGGGGGGTGTGTGGGGGAGAGTGTTTGGTGACATAGGAAAATACTGTATGTGGTAAGTGATCTGCAGGCTGGGAGAACAGACAGAGTTGGAAAAATGGAAGGGCGAAACAAGAATATATTTGGCAAACTAGCTGGAATCACAGCGAGTGAACGAGGAACCAGACAAAAGTAAAAGACAGGCCAACAAAACCCATCTTTGTGGGAACAGGCAGAAAAAACAGCGCCCACTGAAGCATGCTATAGTTAGAGTCAACCTTCAGTCATGCCTGCAAAGGGCTCAAACTTGCAACCTTTCCAATAATACAGAAATTGTATTCAAGAACATACTATTCTTAGAGAAAAGAAAAACAGAAAAAGAAAAAAGGAAAAGATCAAGTAATTCCAACCTCTGTGTTACCTGATCAGCATCCACAAACAGGATTTTGTCAACAGCTAATGGGAAGAGCACATCTAGAAAGAGGATCTTGTAACCCCAGATGATACGCTGTTTCTCTGTTTGCTGATGAAGCCAGCGTGGCCATTTATACTGGACAAGCTCATACTGGAAATTATACTTCTCTGCCATGTATGGGATGAACTCCTGCAAAGGGAGGGGGGAAAAAAAGTAGCTTATCTCAGTTCTTTGTTCCTCTGCAGGTAAAAGAAAAGTGCATTACAAGAGATAGACTTCAGTCCTATAATAAAGCATAGAACGTTAAAAAATGAAATACCACGAAGAATAACTACAGTTTCATTTTTACTTCAAACAAAGACATAACCGCAAACTGAACAATCAGTACAAATTGTAAAGCCAACTATCATAAGACAACTAAATATTTTGGCATTTCTCCCCACACAATTACTTATGAGCCATTTTATAGTGATCCACAGATCAGTGTAAAAGAATGCATTACTCAAATCGTAAAATTTTGCAGATGGGAGAATTATTATTTAGGGCTGTACAAAGCAGTGTAAATGGGAATAATAAAATGAAAGAAAAGCATTGGGAGAAATTTTTTACTAGAACAACTTGGCCCGCTGTCAAATCAGTTGACATTCTCATCTGTGAGGCTTCCTCTGACACTGGGAGAGTACAGGTTTAGCCAAGGGATGCTGGTACAACACAGCCATTAGGAAAGGAGGGGGGAAGCATATTGTTGCACCACCCCAAGAGGTGACTGACAACAGCAGAGTCACAGCACAGCCCATGTTTGCGGTAACGGGGAGACTGCCAATTATTTCCCTTTGAGTTCATGCTGAACAGGCAAGATTCTCTAAGAAATGCTACTTCCTAATATTAAATGTTAGAAGTTGCAAATTCCTGAACATTTTGACATCCATTTACCTCTGGGTTCTGTTTTGAATCCTGCTATTTGTTTTATGATGTATCACATATAATTGGTAAGTATTTTCAGGTATACTCATCTAGGGCCTGCATCACTCTTTACCATGCATGCTCATGTACTCTAGTCAGTCTGAAACATGGTTTTAACGTCTCCTCTTACGAAGCTCTCTCCATACCTAGTCATAGGTGCTGCTTCTCTGGTAGTTTTTTTCCTATAATCTTTCAATCCTTATGTATTAGATGTAAGTTTATAGCCCTGAATTTAATCTTAAAATTTACATCTTTATTGTGCGAGTCACAAAAAAAAAAGTTCAGATTCTTTCAAGTATGATTTTCCTAGTATGTGTTGTTCTCTTAAATATTTACCTTCAGCATGAATCCACTGTCAACCTGTCTGTTATTTCTCAAAGCTTTCTAGGCAGAACTCCCAGCTTATACCAACTTGATGCTTTGTCAAAATAGAAGGTATGCAAACAGGTAACTGTACATATGTTTACACAATAGTGTGATGCACAAGTTGCAACCCCCCACCCCTTTTTTTTAAAAAAAAAAAAAAAAAAAAAAAAACCAAAACTTTTCCCCACGATACAATAAATTTCTAATTAGTAACAAACCTTGAACGTAGGTGATAAGTAGTTCTTCAGAAACCAAAACTTTAAAGGAGTCTTAGTATGTTTCAGCACAGACAACATCATTATGCTATCAAAAGAAAAAAAATAAAGCATTTACAGGAACAACTGCCACTCGCTAGAGATCAGCTGCCTAACACATTACAAATTGCTGTTTTACATTACCAGACTAACTGCAGTTATGTGTCAGGTAACTGATCTTCACGCATGAAGAAAAAGCAGGTAGCTTCAGCCTATTGCAAATTGCTTAATTTGTCTACAAAATTACTAAACCCCCACATATCTATGTACTTTAACTAGTCAGAGAATATACAACCTGTTGGCTTTCACAATCCTTTGAGAACAGAAGTTCAGATTGTTTTCCAAAGCAACTATGACTTATTGTATAACTTCTTAACAATACATTTGTATTTGGTTATATTGTAGTGAGAAAATTCTAGGACAGCAATATACCATCTATTAAACTAAGTCTATTTTGAACATATGAATGTTATGCAGAAAAAAGTTCCTATAATACAGTAGATGCAAAATCTAGAGGATTTCTGAGCTGTTGACTTTTTTTTTTTTTTTTTTTTTAAATATTCTTGCAAATTCTAACCTTTTTCCTTGTGGAAAGCAGGGCACCTCTACCATTTGAGACCCCCAGATTATAAATTCTGAACTAACCGTAGGAATCTTTCATATAAGTGTCCTGAAGCCACAGAGAATATATTTAGTACATCGTCTTTATCCTGTTTCACATCTTCATTCTTTTGTCCTCCTGTGAATCCCCTGAAAGGACAAATGTGTTTATATAAAGAACAAGATAGTAAGGCCCAGCTGTATAGGAAAGAGTGCAACAGATTATAAATTGCTACAGTGTTGGTTTAATATAGTACAACTGTGGGGTTTGGTGTCATCCCCCCACACTGGTCAGGGTATCCTCCACAAGGCAGAGTGCTGCACACTCAGACATGGAAGACCCAATAACTTATATATGAACATCTATTCAACTGAAAGATTGCTGGCTGAGATGCAGGTCCTAGAATGTTTTCAGGCTCCCAAGTAGCACTGGGGGTAAGGGAAGGTAAGCAGGTGCAAAGCAGTAGCTCAGTTCTCTAGAAACAGAGGGGTCCTATGAAAGATAAGGACTTAGCAAGACCTAAATTCAAGCAGTCTTAATAGACGGCTGTGGAATATCACAGACCTAACTGTATCATGAAATAGTTTTCCAGTTTCAAGAGACTTGCAGGTTATTATTGAATTAGTTTTACCATTTGAGAGATTCCCAAAATCCAGATTCATTCTCACTGGTACCATCACTTAGTAGATCTTCATTCATCATATCTATTTTTTTCTGAACCTGTAAAGCATAACATTGCTTTAGTGAATGGAACCACATATTGGGCAAACAGCTGTGGAGTGTTATTTTGACACTGGCTCTGTTTGTATCCATTTGAATTATGTCCAGTGAGCTGATAGGTAACCTAAGCTGTCTGGACAAACAGCTTAGTAGTAAACTGACATTTTCAGAACAGATTCCAAAGCTGTTTTCAGACTCCAAAAGCATGTTAGTCTAGATGGCTAAAATGCTTTGCTAAGAGGTGTTTAGTGACCATCCTTGATGATGGAGACTGGCAAAGAAAAACCTTCAAACAAACCAACCAACCCCCATGCAAAACCCAACACACCTCAACACCACTTTCTGTTTCTAAGAGGTATTATTGGCCACTGAGACTCCAAAGCAGATACACAGACAAAGCAGCAAATCAGGACAATGTCCCAGAATTAACTCTAGCACAAGTAAATCCTGTGAGGAAGTGTGAACTGGATGTGTTATAACCATCACTTATCTATCAGTTGTCCTCAAACTTTTCAGCTATGTTATTATCTGATAGGCAACCCTAAAACACAGTAGATTACTAATTTACCTTTTTTTTCTCCCCCATGTGTTCTCACCTACTCTGTATCAGATTGATAGAAAATTTATTACCAGATGAGTCAAATTTGTAACATAAAATACTGACTCAATGGATACACTGAATGTTTATTACTAGACACATATAGGACATACAAAACTGACTGTTTTTTTCTTAAGTCATAAGCACAATTGAGTCAGTAAAATGTGAGCGTAATTGTTTCTCATGGGCATACAAAATGAACAGCAGTTAAATGTCATTCTTGCCTGGGTGAAAAAAACAAAACCAAGTCTACAGGTAATTCTCTCCATTATAGATAAGTGTGATGTGAACTTTGTGCAAACTCCTCAAATGTATGCTTGTAGGAAGGGATCATCAGGCCTTAATCAAAGTTTCTTCCCCACTATTGGTCAAACAGTCTTTTTTAAGAGCAACTCTAGTTTTTAAACTCACCTTCACTTTAATAATTTTGCTCTTGAAGTTGTTGAGAACAACAATAACTTCACTAGCTTCAGGTGGAGAGTCTGTGCCATCATGGCTGAAAATACAGTAAAATACTGACCTTTACTACAAAGCAGAAATACATTCTTTATTTCTTCTCCACATTTTTCTACATGGTATTAAACCTTAGCACTGTAAAACAAGTTTGAGACATGCAACAAAGTAACAAATACATGTATTTGAATACACACTTACTGGGTTTTTAAAACAAATTAATTTATTTCATCTCACATAACTTATGTTCAGTACGAAATGTAATTTGCTGTTCAGTTCACTACACTTTGGCAAGGGAACTGTTAGATTCACATATTACAACACCTACCTACTTCAGAAGTTTCACAAGAAAAAAATTAAAGTATTTCTTATACTGTCCTACCTGTAGATTCTGTAGATATCCTCAGATCTGCCCTTTCTGAGTCTTAGAGTCCATGCACCAGGATTGGCTTTTAACTGGAAGTAACCCTGTAAAGCAAGAAGAATATTTGTCAGTTTGCAGAAAGTGCAAATGTAGAAAAACAAGTTTTTAAATCATGTATTTTGACCCACTGTTTTATATCTGAAAATAGTTATTTGTAAGCCAGCTGATTAACATAACCATAAGGCCTTAAAAAACCTGGAGTACAGGAGAAAAAAACCGCAGAAGTTCCATTCAAAATCATTGGGTTTTTTTTTTCGTAAGAGACAGGAGTATGAAAAGGTCTAGCATTATTTGTTAGATGACAGAAAGTCTTCAGGGTGTCCTGACGGAAACAGTGCAATCCCAAAGCTTTTTCTGCAAAAGTTTGCCATCATGAAGGAGTGAGTGAATTTCAAAACACTAGTTCATAACTACACAGCAATCCACGAAAGGTCTGCCTACAAAACAAAATTTAAATGAATTTTGAAGCTCTACAGACTGCTGCTTCAGCTACAGCAGGAAATAGTAACATGGTTTATAGGTTACAAGATATCTCTTCTACAGAACTTAAAAAATTACAATGTGAAATTCAAATATTGTGTACAAGTCTTGCTGAAGTTTCAGGTTCCAGATCTGAATATTTTCTTCTGTGATTTAGATTATTACATCTATAGAAGATATAAACACTTGTAGCGATGCTTCAGTGTCCCATCCAGCTTTGTACAGTGACCCGAAAAGCATGCAATACTAAAAGAGAACAAATCTGCTTTAAAAAAAAAAAAAAAAAAAAAAAAAAAAAAAAAAAGGCGCACAGGGCATGTTCCTGGTCTCTTCATAGCCCTTCACAGTATAGACACTGAGCTGAGGAAGAGGATTCCCAGATAACAGCATTGTTTACTGTGGTACATACACTTTGGTTTAACTAATTAGAAAAAAAAGACACCTCCAAGCCATTAAGCTTTACTCCCCAACATACACACATACAATGTGATCACATGTAAAATAAGGGTCATCATCTTTTCTACAATAAGAAATATTACATCATTACAGGATATACTTTGGTTAAGAAAAGGCGCAGAGAAATAGAAAATGAGTGTAAGAATTTTAAAATAAATATTTAGCATTGGTGAACATTTTTTCCTTGCTTTTTCTTTAATACATTTAAAGATACCAAAAACCACAACAGGCAATTTATTCCACTTTTTCACTAACATAACATATCAAGAAAATATTCCAGTGGCTAACTTCCCTTGCCATAATTTCAGTCCATTACCTCTCTCATTGCCCAGTGTGAACACTGAAAACAGACTGATCCCTTGTGCAGCTACCTTATAAAGGCAGCTGCAGGGAACAATCATATGCTTGGATTTCCGTCACCTTTTCTCAACTAAATTAAGCAATTCCCATTCTTTCACACTTCCTTTGTTTTCTAGAATGCCAATTATTCCTGCTGACTCTCTCCATTTGTTCCATAGATCTCCTGAAGAAATGGGTCCCAAAACAAGACAACTGTCCACCTAGGCTTACAGTACCAGAGTGGATGGTCTAAGGAGTACCCTGTCTAGAAAAAAATAGAACTGTCTGACCTTCCCTGGAAAGAGGTTGCTTAAGAATATTGGCATCATTTTAAGATATTCCCRAAGACCCTTCTCAGCAAGCTGAAGGGAAAGGAGTACATCTTGAAAAAGGTAAGAGACAAATAAGTACACTGCAAGGTTTTAGACATCAATGTTAGGAATGATATGGTTCTGATATATTTGCAAGCAACTGTGGAGTGTAAGTAACACCACAAAGCCATAACCCACATACTAGAAAATACTCAATGGTTTATGCAAGTGATTGTGCTGACTGTAGGACCAGTAATTTGTTGCCAGTTTCAATCAAATGCTTACCAAGTTGGCCATAACAATGGTATCAACGATGACAGGACTGGTTGAAGTTCCCAGTGTAAACTGGAGTCCCCGAGGTGGCTGTCCAGTAGTAATATCATAGCAGTGTCCTTCCAGAAGCAGATACTCCAATTCATATTCTGCAGCTACAACGTTATCCACCTGTAAGGAGAAGATACTGCTGAATTCAGCACAAGCTCTGAAGTGCAAATTTTTAGTGATTCAGTTACTCTCTAAAATAGCCATAGTAATTAAGTAACACTTACTCCATAGTAATTAAGTAACACTTACTTTATTTTACCAGAGTAATTTTATTAAACAAATACCTCGAAAGCCTCAAAGAGCTCAGCTCCTCCGAGTGATGAAATTCACACACATACTGTTAAAAGTGTCCCTGACCAAACAAATTTGAATCTCAACTGGTGAGATGCTAGGATAAGAAAAGGGGAGGACTGTTGCTCTATTTCACAATTTTTTTTTTTTTTGGAGAATGTAGTCAAGTAAGTGATCAGTCTGGCATCTCATAAAAGGTATATGATGGGCTCCAGAACTTTGAATCTAAACCTGTTTAAAACTAGTCTCATCTAATATTTATCATCTGAAATAAACATTTTGTTTTGCTCTGCATTACTCTTACAGTGTGCTAGGGTACTGTCAGAAAGACCACTTCCTTTTTTCTACACTGAATAAAAGTGCCAAGAAAAGAAAAGACAAAACAAAAAAACCCACAAACCCAAAAAACCTTGGGTCCCTACCAGGCTAAATTCAGACGTAGCCTTAGGACACTACATAAGCAAAATATTAGTCTAATCTCACAAAGCATCCTCTCTCATTGCACATCCAAAATGACAGTTTAATTGCTATAGCACCAACAGACTGCATATTAGGAATTGGAAATTGTGCACCTGCGAAAGTAAAGCTGCTATTTATTTGGAGGCTCAGGATGGTACTTCAAATGCCTGAAGCATTTAATCCCCCTCTCTCTCAGGCTTTCAATTAATCTAAGGGGGGGCGTGGGAATCGGAGGCTTGAAATGCATAGTAGTATCAGCCATTTGGTGGTTCATTTATGGCTTTACAGTTAGGTTAAGAGATGTAAGCAAAAAACCCCAAACACAAGAAAACAAAACTAACAAAAAACCCCACGCAACAACAACAAACACCCAATTTCCTAGATTTCTGAATAACTATTACAGGATTGGCAATACCAGACTCTACCACTATACTGCATCATATTCCCAAACAATATCAAAGAGACGCAGAAGTAAGAGGAGACTAATAATACAATGTTCAGTGAGAAAGTAACCCACGTTCGTAATGACCACAAGGTTGTACAGACTGTTGCCTTTCAAGAGGCCTATTTGTAAAGGGTTTGACAATGTTATTCTACATGCAGCGGACAGGTTTCTGTGCTGCAGGAGTCACCTGCACAGCCAGGGCTGCTGTGGCCTGTCTTGGCAGACAAGGCCCAGAGCTGCCTGGTTTTGGAGCCTGAACTTCCCTCTCACCTCTAGAGGTGGTTCCTCCAAGTCAGGGTTGAGGTATATCGGTGTGGAAGCTTGTCCTGCCAGCCCATGCCATACCCATTCTGCAGATAAATGGAGGACTTCAGCCTCCAGAGCTGTCGGTCTGGTATCTTTTGCATATGCTGGATTATACATATAAAATTACTGGGTTTAATATATATCTGCAGTTCTTCAAGGCCAACTAAATAATGGCTTATTTCAAGGGAAAAGACTATTTGACCACCTCACTTAACTTTTATTATTTAACATTGCATGCTGAAGTCCAAAATTTTCTACTTTGCATCACACATGGATTTTCTAACTTTTAATATATGTGGTTTAGTGCGCATCATAACAAGTTAGTGTAGTGCATTTTGTAACCACTTACTAGCCCACTATTTCTAGATCTTCTGAAAACTATTAAAGTTAAAGTTAAAGTTAACTGCTAACAGCAAAAGGTTAAAATTAGCCACAGGAGTGTGTGCTGGTGACAAAAGCTGTGAAAATGAACAGGTAGCTAAAACTGGCTTGGTGGCTTCTCAGAGCAAGGGAAAGTAAGCAGAATTTACTTACTGGAACAGGACTCAGATCTTACTTCAGAATTTCTAAACAGAGTTTAGAAAATAACAATCTTATTTTTAGTTGTGACATTAGCTGTAGGGAGCTCTAATCTGAAAGAATTTTTCAACTAATAAATTGAAAAAGTTATTTAATGACCAACAAAGACTTTCTTTGTTTCTAGCTCAGGACACTCTGAAAAGTTATATATACACACTCAAAGCATCTGTAGGATCTGCTTCAAGCCTACAGTGTTTTTCAACCTGTGGTTCAGGCATCCATGAGTAATTGAGAACAGCAATCTTACTGTCAGTGAGCTTAGGTTTACCCGCATCCCTCCTAAAAAAATGTTTAGGGGTCTGCAAACATAAAAGGTGTTAATATCCACAGTTCTGTGTTTATTAGCATTTAAAAATTCTACATTTCTTTCCCATTACAAAAATAAGCCCTGGAAAAACAACACCATTTAAATGCAGTAATAGGAACATGTTGATTTCTCTTACCTCCTCTAAGTAAATATTATCAAGGTCATATGGGGTTCTGACAGATTCCACCATCCAGCTCTCAGGAGTATTTAGGTTCAAAGTGAACAGTGGAGACTGGGGCATATCCAAAAACTTGGCAATTGGTCCTGGAGCAAAGTTGTTATCTGCTGTGAAAGAAATCTCCGGCTCCAAAACATAGCGAAAAAAGCTGAAATTTCAGAAAGAAACATTTCACTCTTGTTGAACTTGCTGACAGCATCGGCTTTCCCAGACCTCCGATGTCTCCAAGAAGCCTGATAGAAATTTTTTATTCCCTCTTGCATACAGAAGGCTTTGTTCAAAGCAACACAGGTTGTGTTGATCTTAGAACAGATCAGAATTTTCATCTTGAAGGACCAACCAGAATGTGCAAGACTTAAGTAAGTTATTTAACTTATATAAATAAAAATGCACCCAACTTATAAACCAGCAGAATTACCTCACGCTATCCACAAATCCCACAGATTCCCTGTGGGAAATCGTGCTATTATATAAATGAGCTCAAAGCAGTTATTGAGACTTCCTACAGGACGTTTGACCATGTTTCTGTGCTTGCACATTCCAACAGGTTTTTCTTTCTCTGTCTCTTTTTAACCCTGGCATGGTATTGCTTACCTTTTCAGTGGCATGTCAGAAAGTTTGGACTGGCAGTTCATAAACACTCTTAGGTTCATATTTATCAATTGGTTCAGAACCTAAAGTAATGAGAAAAAGACATCCCTTAAAATGCTAACTAGGGAAGCTGACCACTGTTTTTATAGACAAGACCTCAAGAAGGCATGTTACCTGCTCATTCTCAATCCTCCCTTCTCATTATTTGCTTTACCACAACCACCTTTTAATTGGTGGTTTTAAGAAGAACAGTTACCAGCTCCCTCACATTGCAGGCATTCTTTTTGGGATGCAGAGACTTTCTTCCTCAAGAACAGAGTCATTGCAAACTAAACCATTAAAATGGTGAAACTAAAAGCTATCTAGACGGTATCTAAGCATGGTCTTGTTAGTGTGTAGTATAGTGTAATTAGTTTTTCCACTAATAAATGTATTGTGCAACTCAGATGCACTATTAGAAGGCCATTGATCACCACCCAGTCAAGGAGGAAGACGAACATTCCAAAATAACAGAACTAAGACAACTTTTCGAAATTGCCATAAAATGCATTACAACATCGTATACATACCAAAAGTAACGGAGCAAGTCTTTGAGCATCTCTGGTCACAGGATCAACAATAGCCACAACATCAAAGTATGTCTCCCCCTCTTTTGGTCTCAGTTTAACTGCACTAAACAGAAGAAAAAACAATTTTAAAGTATCAAACATATGGATAAACATAGGAAAAACACTATCCATCTCATTCTGAAGTCAAATTACTTCCTAAATGCTATGCGCCTTCTGAAACTAGATAGAGAAAAAAACCACATATATATATACACACACGCACACACACGTGTATAGAGATAGGTAGACAAAATTAATTTCTGGAATCTCACTGTGCCCCAAAAACTGTTGGGAGTTCCCTATTGGTACTTGGAAATTTTTTTTTTTTTTTTTTTTTTTTTTTTTTTTTTTAAAGTTGAATGCAACTTAAAACCGTGGGAATGTTAGCAGACAAGGAAAAACTTATTGCTCAGCAAATGCCAGCAGTCCTATACCTGTATCGTTCTTCAAAAAAATGATATTCAATCCTTGCCTCTCCTTTTGGTTGAGCAGAAAGAAGAGCATCCACTTTCATTACCAAGTCACTTGCACTGAAAAGAAGAAAAGAAAAGAAAACAAACAAACAAAAAGGTTTACGGATACTCAGAAAATGCATGTACTTATCACATTTCTGCCACTTAGCAGCAAAAGAGAAGACAGACTGAGTTCAGATACACAAACTTAACACTTTTACTACCTCTCTACACAAGCTCTGAAGAATGAAACATATTTAAGGGTTAATCTGCCATTAATTTAAACAGGTTACAGCCCTATTACTGAGGGTACCAAAGGGTTTAACTCTGTAACAAATACAGAACAGCTGGTATTTTAGGGGTCAACCATGCGACAGGCACTGCATTCCTGAACCTCTCTTAGACCTGTAAGCGATTCAGATCAAACCCTTGTTTCACAGCATTCTTCCCATTTTACACTGCAACTCTAAGAACTAGAAAGCAATCCTGTACGTGGAGAAACTTTTGAGAGAGAGGGGGCCTATCATTAAAAGAGAATTACTTCTGACAGCTTCTTCCTTTTTATTATTCCCATAAATTTTCAGTCTAGTATTTTGAGAATACATTTAATCTTGAAAATGTAAAACCTCTTGAAAGTTCAATGAAAATTGATTTGTACATCATAGCTTTGCCAAGAAGCAACGCTGTAACTTAGAGGTCTGTCAGCTTTTCCTGAATAACTAAGTCTCATAGATTTATAGTGACAGCTGTTTAAATTGTTCATACCAAAAACACAAGCCTGGTGAAGTCTGCCAAGTTCTACAGGGTTTTCCAATGCAGCAGATTTTTTTGAAAGCTTTCGAAAAACTTTGGCAGCATTCAAACGAAAAAACCACTGCTCTGTCCAAAACTAGCTTATGTTCAAACTGTGCCCTCTTCCTCCACCCTATTTCTCTTTTGATTACCCACACAGCAATGGATGCAAAAGTGTTTGGAATGCTGCTAAAACCTGTCCTCCTAGGATTCCGAATCACACAAGATTTCTGCACAAAAGACCTCATGCTTAATTTACTTGACCAGCCTTTAACAGTCAAGCAGTGTCATGGAAAAATGTAATGCTAAATATGAGAGAAACTATCTTCTTAGCTATGAGCTCCAACACACAAACGCATGGCTATGGACTTCAGTTCTTTTGAACCTTAAGGTGACTTTCTTTTGATTAGCTCACCTCTGTGCTTTTTTTTGCAAGTTCTAGATAATTTTGCAATAATTATCTAGAACTATGATTTTCATTTTCTTATCTCTACCTCTTTTCCTATTGTTTCTCTTTAAAAAGTTAAAAGCAGTTTACATGATTCCATAGTACTGACAGTGAAATATATTACTAAAATAATTTTTATATTGATAGGCCAAGCAGCACTTAGCTGAACTGCAAACAGATTCAGAAAGCATACTCCAGTGTCTCATTTTCTTCCCTTCTTTCTACTTTTAAATCAATACCATAGTAATCCTACATATGAGTTATGAAACCCTGACATATTTGAGGTAAATGGTTTAGAACAGCCTGTCAGTTAAGATTTAGCTGGGGGAAAAAAACCCACAAGAAGTCTGAAGGCCTTAATATTCATGAAAAGTTAGGCTTCTCTTCCATTTAGAGAAGCAGAAAGGTAATCCGGTGCAGAAGGCATTTTCAAGAATAAATGTAATAACGTGCAGCAATTTATACCACTTCAGAACACATCCTAAGCAGCAAACAACTCTTCTCTGCATGTAGACATCATCTCTGTTGGTAAAGCTGTCACCAACCAGAGTCAACTAAACACTGAATGAAACTTCATCTAAGCTCAACATAGCTTTGAATTTAGCCAGCCTCTGTAGAATGCATCACCACCCTCATTATTTATTTTTTCAGTCCACCTGTATTCCTCCCCAACCCCCCAGTCCAAGAAACCACTTCCTGAACTCAGATAACACAGCAGGCTGTTGCCACCCATGCTGCTGTGATCCAGGGACTGTGATCTCAGTGAGTACCAATCCATTTACTGTTTCATGTTCACTTGAACGGTTCTATAGCAAATTCCTACAGACTTGGGCACTTTCCCAGTTTCTTGCTGCTTGTCAGTGAGGCTCCAGCCAACACAACTCCAACTTCCGTTACGAGGTAACGGACCAGCCACGGCAGGTTGCTACTAGCTATAGATAATGAATCAAGAATGACAAACTCTGAGCACAGTACCATAGTAGGGGTTGCCAGTACTCTCAGAACTGCCTCCTGAACCTGGAGGATACAGTTACAGCTCTATACCTGCAGGAGACTGTGAACTACAAAAAAGTCACTAAAGCACTTCAAACCCAATAAAGATATTTTACATCTTTTTCCTTTCTCACCTGCCCCTCTGAACAGCTGAGCCTTGATCATACGAATACATGCATGTTTGTTTATAGCACCTATTCAGAGTGTACTTGATAAAGCTTTCTCCACGCTGCAGAAAGTCACATTATCAAGAGTACCACCACTTTTTTGTAAGCCTCTTCACTTTTACTTACAGATCTTCTTCAAATCCCAGCTGCTGAATCTGAGATTTGATTTTCTGTCCTGATGTCTTCAGTATGATGTTCTCAAGGAGATGGAAATCATCCTGATTGAACATCTCACCATCCTCTAATGGGCCAATAATCTACAAAGAAAGTGGGATCAGCATTATTAGGTAAGGCTACGCTGAAACAAAATTCAAAGATGTATTAAATAAATACTCCAGCCTAGTCTCGGTGGGTATCAACTGTTTAGGCTGATAATGTCAATGGCAGCAGAGTTTAAGAGATAATTCTAGCTATTGAGAGCCAAGAGTCCCAGACTAAGGCATAAAATAAATGCTTGAAATTTTCACTGAGTGCTTGGTTTGCAGAAATCAGGCATATTAAATTACACATGCAATGCTACTTCTTGAAGGGGCAATAGAATACCAGGCCAATTCCAGTAGTCCAGCAAAACTCCAGCAAATCTCTAGCCTTCAGAAGCCTAAAAGCTACCTAGAAAATTCTTGCTGTTTTGCTAATGGGAGAAACAGAATACTGCAAGTCATCGCTTGAAATTTTTAACCCATTAAAGCATACAGTAGCCACTAGAACTTGCTTTTTTCCCCCCTAACTAGCAAGCAGATGACAAAAGAAAAACTGAATGCTGTACACAGCTGGGTTTCATTATTTGCAGTGAAATACTATTGTAACATAATTTGCCTAATCTAAGTGGCTATTGTAAAAAGAGCTGGTGGAAGAGACAAAGGCACCTTGATCAGGGCCAGATACAGCAGCATTTTGCCCAATGAACTGAAGCAGCACTATCATTCAGATTTATCATCCCTTTCTGCCCCTGGACTCAATTCACTGCCAACATGAAAGCAACTCTGTTATTGAGAGATCTGAATTTGTACAAAAGACCACCAACTAACTGCACACAGTACAAAGAAAAGGTCACTGCAGGTCTGAATAAATCAAACTGGAAGCGGTCCTAAAGACTGCGGAGACCTAAAGAAGGCTGAGACTCTGTGTCTGATCCCTAGACTCTGCTGCTCAAGGTCTGCTTCCTTCCCACATGTGGAAGATCTCTTTTACCATCTGCTGATTGATCTCACCCTTCCATTGCTGATCACAGCCCTCTGCCCCTTCTTCAGCTTTAGAACGTCTCTACAATATATAGCATGGGACAGAATAAAATCCACCTTGGCAGATTCAAAGGCTTCTTTGAAAATATTGATATCCATACCCTGAAAGAAAAGAATACTTGACATTGAAATAGGAAGAAAAGTATACCTCTGCACGCTTTTTTTCAATGCACCTTTTTTGTTTCCATTCAAGAACATCTTTGTATCTTGCTAAAATTTATCCTCAGGTCCCTCTTCTTTGTGGTCTTAAGCCTAGTTCTTGCCTGTCACCTTCAAACATTATCACAACTTACGATGTGAAGGGCCACAGCCCTAGTAATTGTTGCTACTTAGACCAGTTGTTCCATTCTTCTGTTCTTAAGTGATTCTTGCCTAACTTTTTTAAACCTACTTTGAGAAATGTCATTGTAATTTTTTTCTTTTTAAAGAGATTATAGTTCTCTCTTAACCCCCCAAGAAACAACTGACTCAAATAGATCCCTGAATCTGCATTCCTTCTGACTTTTCAAAGTTATGTAGCTTTGATGTGTATAAGGATTTACTTTATTTTTAGATGGACTGTTTTATTTAGGTAAGTTTACCTTTCAGAGCAAAAACCAAAACCAACACCAAAATCAACAGTGTTACTCTCCATTGTTACTGCATCTTTTGCATATGAACATACTACACTAAAAAATTCATTAGAAGAACAAGCAAAGTACCCTACCTTTGTAAATACCAACAAACATGCTTACCCCAACAGCAAATTCTAAGATGTCAGCTCCTGCCTCTAGTGCCTTTGCAATTTCTTCTTTTGCCATTTTGGTGATGAAGTTCTTGGCATTATTTGACGTTTGTGTCTGTAGAGCTGCCCATATGGCTTTAGCGATAAGTGTATTCTGGCTATTTGGATCTTCACTAGGATTATTAATCATGCTAATTCGAACATTATTGCTGGATTTCTGTGTTTAACAAAACATGCATTAGGAAAGTTTCAGATTTCAGGTGTGTTTTAAATGAGAAGAATAAGTCTATTATAATAGACTCTATAGCAAAAGCTTTGTATTTCTTAACCAGAAAACCAGAATCCAAATTAGGTAAATAACAGCACAAGGTTAAAAGGATGAATGAACTAATTTAACATCAAGTATTTAGTTTACGTGTAGGCACCACTGTGACAGGAATCTTCTAGATAATACTGTGCTACATAAGAGATATAGGACCATGGCCACCGCTCAGAGGTCTGGCAAAACAGTGATTTAGGAGTAAGCTATCTATTTTTATGATTCAATTATCTTCCTGGAACAAATGAGACAGAGCAAAGAGCAATGCTCATGTTCATCTCCAAACCAAAACACAGACATCTTCAATTTAGAACCATGGGCTTAAAAGAACATCTTTTCTTTATTGTATTAGCATAGTGCCAAGAGGGAATTCTGTCCTAGTACAAGAAGGTCAGCAATGTTCCAGCCCCTACAAACAAGATGAGGCAGGAAATTAGAGACCCTGCAGGGAGAACCAATCTCCCCAGGTCATAAAACAGGAAGAAGCACAACCTGTGTTTTTCAAGCCTCTACCTACTGCTTTATTAGCACTGCTAACCCATTCAAATGAAAACATTACCTACCTGATGTTTAATTGCATCATACAACAATTGCCTCCCTGAAGGTTTATCAAAATCACCAACAATCCAAAAAGTAACAGGTCTAACAAAGGAATCATCTGCAATTAAAAAAAAAAAGAGTGGGAGAGATTTGAGGGTGAAGGGAAGGAAAGCTTCAGTTTTTCCTCATTTGGAGGAGAAATATGATGCACATGCAAAGGTTTCAAAAAAAGTAAAATTACATAGGGAAGATATGGATGAAGCTAAGCTATGAAGTCTGGCAAGACAAGAATAATAGTATTGGTATTATATTAGGTTTCATTTACCTCATTCATAAAACCCATATGGGACAGCATGCATCACTGTTTCTATGCTGGATTTTTTTTTGTTTTGTTTGTTTGCTACCTTTTTAATTTAGAAGTTATAAAGGAACCTATAAATAACTTACAGATTCCAACTAGGGTACAGACATACTGCTTCTTCGTACTGAAGCTGTTAGTTCACAAAATCAGTTTCGTATAGGGAAAAAAGTGCTGAAGCAAACATGCATTTAAACAGCTTTCTTCATTTCCTGCTGGTTCTAAAGCCAATGTTATAAAGGAACCAGAAAATTCCCAGAACAACAACATATGAAATGCTAAAGCATGAGTTACCATAGATCTCCTTGGAAGACATTCCTGGTCAAAAAGCAGAAAGGAAAGGGGGAAGGAGAGACACATTAATAATTTGATAGTAATCCCAATGTGTATCAAGAAGTTGCAGCACTGTACTGGGCATAACTGAATAACTAAAGTTCAAGTCCAACAAGCAGCAAGTTTGTGATAATTTTTTTAGAATAAACTTTGACTTTTTCTTCCCCTCAAATAGATTGATGATTTATTTTCATGCTACAGCACTAATTATACTACATATTACCAATTTCATACCATACTGTGAAGGCATCATTCTGAAGACCATTTGCAAAAACTGCCATGCCATTATGACTTGGATGTTAACCGTTTCTGTTATCTTCCCTCTTTAAAAGCTAGCATGACAGTGCTATTTCAGTACTGTTGCTGAGCCAGCAACACGTATAACTTTCCTATTATTTTAGAAAATAAATGTGCTACAGCATTACTGTAATCAGATACCAGTTATTATATCTTAAGTGACAGAAGGGGCAGTGACCCAAAACTGTCAAGCCACAGGATTGCAAATTAATGCACACTTTCAAATGAGCGTGCGGAGGTGTAGGTTTAATTAATACTCTACAAAGGGAAAACACGAAATTTGTTCAGATCTAAGTGACTGAACACGAACCAAGGGCAAATACGAGATAGAAGGAGCAATGGGAACATTTAAGGCAGTGCATGCAGGTGGCAGTGGCTGGAGATAGTACTGGGGAAACTTGTGAGAGTCTAGTAAAGACGACAGACAGGAACAAGAGGAATTGGTTCAAATAACAGCAGCTTATTTATGATTCCTAACTGAAATAATAGGAAAGGCCTGATTAAGCTCTGTATTATGTCTGTGCATGCATTTCTTACATTGAGAAGTACAGCTGAGTTTTAACACTAACGGGACACTTTATGTATTACTGTAATAAAACAATACTATCATTGAAAAAGCAGTACATGCACTGGAGTGATAAAAACAGCACAGACCATGTTAGATGTTATCTTACATAATGGGCAGTAACAATTTTCTTCTGAATCCATGTAACTTTTAGTAATTTTGAATTATGAGACAGAGAGCTAGAACGCCTTTTGTATTTTTCTAGTCAGTGTCACTGCAGGATCAGAGCTTACACTGCTGCATTTCTGGTGGTCATTTGCAACATAGCAAGAGGAGGTTGGGGACTTCATTATTCATGAAGGCTGAGTTTAAAGAGGGGAACATCTTTGTTCCATGTAGATGCCATGCCTTATTAAAAAAACAAAAACCAACCAAAAAAAAACAACTTTCTTTTTAACACTTAGATTGCGCCATTACCCGCAGGCCTGAACAAGTGTGTGTGTTGAGTACTGTATATACACTTGGAAACACACTAAGATTAGATTTAGGTTCATAATCCACTGCAGATGTTACCTTTCTTTGTTAAATAGGTCATGCTGTTTGCGACAGCAGCTGTCTTATCTTTGGAATCCAACGTGGTAAATCTAGCAAAGTCATCCACATAAAAGTTATCTGAGGAAGAGAAAAAGTATTAGATGCCAAAGCAAACTATTCCATGTAAAATGAAAGAAAAATCACTACTATTACCAGAACATTAAGAACACATCCCATTTTGTTCCTCGTGATACTGCTTTTTATGTCTTGTTTCCACTGTTAATATATAATAAGCTGAGGAATATATTAGTGTTGTCTCATAAGTTACATTGATAACTACATTGCATATTTGATATGCAGAAGTTAGTTGAAAGAATTGCTCAAGTCTCACTTAGTTGAAGTTAATTTATGTAAATAATATACATTTAAAAATCCACTGTGTTACTATTTTTCAAGCAACTCAAAAAAGGTAGTTTTTGCAATACTGTCATTACAGCAGAGTCGCTGCATTGGGTGTTAACACATTTAGCCATGAAAAGTTCTAAAATACATGGCACAGCAAATCTTAAGTAATTCCAGAGATGACTGTCAATCTCTGCTCAAAAGGTTAGAAATAAGAAACAAGCTGTTGCTTTATACATTATATGACTGGTCTTGCCTTTTGCTAGCATTGCTAATTTCTCAACTTCGTGAGTCATATTCCCCTAAAGGTTTGTATAAAATCAAAACAAATTCCTGTTCTGAAAAATCTGTAGACATTAATGTTGTTATTGTACATAACATCTCCCCCAGCACCAGGGCTAGAACATCACTTGGGGTGCTGTTAATACTTTGCCACTAGAGCTTTCTGTTGGGACAGCAAAAGTCTTTGACTCAGACACTTCAGGTTTAATGCAATTAAAAGCATCCCTTACTCATTGCTGTCAGATCTAGGTACTCTCTGTCAGACATTAAGATTCTTGAGTTAATTCTTGGAACAACATTGGGCTGGTTCATGATATACTCAACCACATCTTGGTCATTAGATAATTCACCCTGAAGGAAAGAAGAAAGAAGCAATATTTGTTATTTCACATGTATATTTGCCTTAGATAACTTAAAAAAACCAAAACAAAACAAAAAAAAAAAACCCACAAAACAAAAACAACCCACAAAACCAAAAAGCACCACCACCACAACAAAACAAACCAAGAAATGATGCAAGTTAAATTGTCTTATGTATTACATATTCAGGGACTTTTGAGTCAGTTTTTCCAAATCTTATTTCTCTCTAAAGTCACAGCTGAACTCAGCACCTACCAGGTACACAGCTCGCTGGAAGATGCTTGTAGTTTCCAGGATTTTATGCATTGTCACAGTTTCTAGGTCATCAGGATCCAGCTGATCTTTTTGAAAAGGCATTCCATTGAACAGCACAACAGGGAGAGGACCTACACCCGTTTGCTCATAGTAATCTCTCGCTGCCTAAATACAGGGAAAGAAGTAGCTTTACCACGTCAGCCCATTACCACAAGGGTTCATAACGTTTCCATGCAATATCCACACAAGTCTATTCTAAACACACTAAGATGTCCTTCAAGCTTTTATATGATACAGAGAATATTAATTTTACACAGTGCATAAGACACTTTCTGTGTCTTACATGCAGAAGATGTCCTTGTCTTTCAGAGCTTCAAAGCAAAAAAAGTTACTTCATAATACAGAATTGCAAAATATTCCATTAAGTTCATACTGTAAATAAATTAATTCCAATGAGCACTTTCTGGTAATAGCAAAAAAATGCACAACAGGAATCTGACTTTGCATATGGAAGCAAATGCAATACAAGCATTGACAGTTGTAACATAAGACAGGGTAGAGGTTTTTTCTTTTTATTTTTTTAAGAACATGTTTCTTAAACTTGTAAAAAAACATCTATTTGTGGGGGAGGGGGTTATTACGTAAAGACAAATTTCCCCATTTCATGTAACCACTGCAAAATGCACCATCATTACTGATTCTCTGTTACGGACAGAAGTTAATCAGGTCCTACTGTTTAGAGGTTCTTATTGAGGGCTTTCAAGACCTTTTAAAGACACAAATATCACAAAGCTCAGATGACACGAAAGAGTGCTCAGTGTTGTTTTAACTTGTGTTCTTCATATGGAGATAAGCTCTTTCTAAAGGCTTCCTTCCTTATCCAAAGGCTTTGCAATGTTTTAAGATGTGGTTGTGCTGAATGGTGTCAGGCACACCAGTTGCAGCAAGGCCTCCAGAATGGCCTCTCAAGTCTTCTAGAGGAGAGCACTTTGCATGTGTTAGGAGTTTCTTGGGGGTGGGTTGTTGCTTTTGTTTTGTTTCGGTTTGATTTGGCGTCTACTATGTAAACTGAAAAGGCCTCTCCTGTCATACAAAAATGTCTGCCTTACTTTTATTGGTTTTGATTTCCTCAAAATGCTTTTCCCTTCACTTTCCTACATCAGAAGAGGGAAAGCATGTGTGCATAGAAGCCTATTTATACAACCCTGATTGCATTCCGTACATTTACAGATGTAGGCAGTATCATCTGTGTTACAGAGCTATTGTAGACAGTATTGTCATTCTTTCTTTTAGAATATAAAACAAAAATACATAACCATCCCCCTATAGAACCCCAAATAAAATCTGCTTATCTCACATATAAGTGATCCAGTAGTGATTTGCTCTCCCAGTTTTCTCCATACAGAAAAGTATCAACCCTAAAAATAACTTTACGAAATTATTTGAGGAAGATTGTTGAATGCCTTGCTGTTTGTTGCCCAGCTGATTTTGGCTGGGGTAGAGTTAATTTTCTTCATAGTAGTTGGTATAGGGCTATGTTTTGGATTTGTGCTGAAAACAGTGTTGATAACACAGGGATGTTTTCGTTACTGCTGAGCAGTGCTTACACAGAGTCAAGGCCTTTTCTGCTTCTCACCCCACCCCACCAGTGAGTAGGCTGGGGGGTGCACAAGAAGCTGGGAGGGGACACAGCTGGGACAGCTGACCCCAACTGACCAAAGGGATATTCCATGCCATATGACGTCATGCTCAGCATATAAAGCTGGGGGAAGAAGAGGAAGGGGGGGGACGTTCAGAGTGATGGCGTTTATCTTCCCAAGTAACCGTTACAGGTGATGGAGCCCTGCTTTCCTGGAGATGGCTGAACACCTGCCTGCCGATGGGAAGTAGTGAATGAATTCCTTGCTTTGCTTTGCTTGTGTGCGTGGCTTTTTCTTTAGCTGTTCAACTGTCTTTATCTCAACCCACAGGTTTTCTCACTTTTACCCTTCCGATTCTCTCCCCCATCCCACCACGGGGGAGTGAGCGAGCGGCTGCRTGGTACTTAGTTGCCGGCTGGGGTTAAACCACAACACTTGCTATAGGAAAGGCATTCTGAATTCATTATCATTACTTTATCTCACACAGTATTCAAATACCGGTAAAGGAAAGCCAATCCCTCCCAGACATTAAGCCCCTTGGTTTTCTTATGAACCATTCCATCACCTTGGATTTTTTTCAAGCAATTTTAAATTCTACTAAAGTCTGCATACCAGAATGAAAGCATGACTTATGAGTCACAAGAAAGTTATCTTGGTTCTGGTACTATACATACAGATTTTTTAAAATACATATTACAATATATTATATATATTATATAAAGCTTTGTGCTGAACATAAATACTTATTAAAGTATTACTGAAAGTCACCCAATGTGATAAAAAAATAGCTACCTGGTTAGTAAGAGAACTGGATCAAGAAATTGTACGTAACTATATTTTCAAAACAGTGTTGAAACAAAAGAAGTGAAAAAAGCTTTATTTTATGAATTCTTACCTTTCTGTTTTGATCATAGGCAGAATCAATTCCCAGAATGCTGTTGACTTCCACATAAGGATACTGTTTCTCAAGAACACTAACCACATGCTCCACTTTCAGCTGATCTCCTGTTTTTACTTTGTTATATATCTGAAAGGGGGATACAAATACAAGTTTACAGCTGTAACTGTAAAGCTTCTGTCCTTACCAAAGGTAAGTTGACCTGTCACCTGTATTCCAGTAATTATAAGGCATTAACAGCCAGACTGCAAAACATATTTTCATATTTATTAGCTGCAATAACAGCTCCTAAGCACTTGTAGCTCTTATAATTATCTTGCTTTACCTTGTAGTCATTCCAGTGAGATTGGAAGGAGGTAAATGTCATTTATTTCTTTAAATAATAACTTGCATCTTTAATAAGAAAAGGTATTTGAGGGGGAAAAGTAGTGCTTAGGGGAAAAAAGGCTCAAGTAAAGCATATCTGAAGAGCTATCCTTCCCTTCAGAACACAATACATGTTTATAAACAATACAACTGACCTCACACATGAAGTAGGTAACTGTTTCCCTCTTGAAGGCACAAGATTTTATTTCAACTTACAAATACATACCAGAAGAAATAGAATAAAAGTCACCAGCAGTTTAATGTTACAGTATGCCCCAGCTTGTAGATTTGTACAACAATGTCAAACCACAAGTGAAAATGCATTTACTAGCACCTATATTATCCTTTGATGTGGCAAAAGTATGCGGCAGGAACTGTTCAAAACAAATTATAATATTGAAGGGATATGGCACTGTAGAACTCATTGGCACAACGAGCAGAGACAGGATGAGAAAAACGTGCAGAAGTGTTAAGTGTCACATTTAAATCTAGTCTCACTTTGTAAAGTGCTTCTGACCTAACTTTAACAAGAAACATGTATTGTTGTAGTCAACATGTAGTTGGAGATACTCTGAATACTCACCGAGTCAAAGAAAAATTTCTTCTGTTATCTACATATTAGCACATTAACATAATCTTACGTACATGGAAAATATTAAAACATTAATTTCCCTTTTAAATGAATACTTACAGACATGACAGTCTGGAAAGCGTAATTATTGTCCATTTCTTGTGCCACATAATTGTATGCCCTAAGGAGGGCAACACCAGGATCCTGAAGTCCATCAACATCCTCCGAGTCATTAACCACAAAGACTAGTCCTATCCTGCAACCAAACAAATCCCCAGATCATGAATCTATTATACTAATAAATAATCAGCTCTTCATACAACTGTCAGCTATGATCATCATCTTAGACAAAGGCTTTTTCCGGAATAGACTGATAAGATTTTGAGCACAGTGGCCAGGAATCAAACTTAGGACATATAATCTCTAATGGTGAGTCCATCAGAATCTTGCTTTTCATCTCTCTCTCATCCAAAGTACTTGCTTTTAAGTTTCTTTTGGACTGTTAAAGAAACCAAACTCTGTTTTGCTAGTAGCAAAAGTTGTATTAAAAAAATTTTAAGTAAGAAACAGTATTTAGTAAATGCCCTTCCCAGCCACCAATACAAGATACCTAACATTTCTACAGCGTCTTAGCAATGAGAATTTTACAATTGCAAAAGTCACAAAAATAAAACTGATGTAAAAAAATTCCCGTTAAAACATAGCAATTACCTCAGTGGGATGTGGTTACTGAAGAACATCTCTGCCACATTCAGTAATTCTGCTGTGGTCTCGTGAGTAGGATCTGCTATCAGCACCTGCATATAAATTGCAAGTGAAAAGTTTCTATTCCCTTAAGAAGTCAAGATATAGGTTTTTGATTAGAGATAGATTCATTCACGTCTCAGTGCAGAATTACCATCAGTCCTATTTTATACACTGTCAGGGAGATAAGGCCCAGTCTTTAAGTCCATTGTCTAAAATACCCTGTTCTAAACCACTTCTTTAACCAGAAGAGACCAGACTTCTTACATACTTTATCTTTACCTCAGTATCCCCTAGCATCTAGACTTCTGCCTCTGTGTGTACACAAATCCACCCATTAAGATGTGCACAGGGGATAGGCATTTGTCAGAGCTGAGGAACACAGCATTGCTCTGCTCAACCCCCTGGAGAGCCGAAGCTGCTAAGACATTCTCAGAGCAAGCCCAAACGCAGACAGAACTGGGCCATTCAGAATGAATTTAGGGCCCTTTATTCATGCCAAGTGTTGCCTTTTCATTTAATAATTTCAAAATACTGAACTCCAGAGAAAAAGATAACACATTAATGCTCCCACAGCTTGAGGTGGTTCAAGTCCCTATTTGCCACTAATCAGAGGAGTCCTTTTTTCTACAGGGCCACTCTACCACATAACAAGAGTTACAGTATAGAATTTACAAACTCCTTATTAGATCTAACTTTAAGCAGTTTACTTAGAGACTAAAAGGACACCCACGATTAAGCTGAGGACTGATGATCATCTTTTGAAGTCTTGGTGCAAGAACGCCTTCTAACTGAAACAACTGAAGTTGGTCTTAACCCTCTTAAGAAGATACTAATTAACAAATTTGAGGGATTTCATTAACCAAATTCAGGTATTATCACAAAGTTGAAATGCACCAAATTCTCACTTGTCAGGTGATAGTTTTTTCCATTGATGAAGCAATTTGTGGCATCTAATAGATGCCACAGAGTCATGCTCAGTAATCTCAATCTCAGCCATAACTTACAAGTAGAGCAAAACCTTTTAGAAAAGCATCCTATCTTAGGATATTTAAGTGACAGAGAATCCAGCATGTATGTAGGTAAGTTGCAAAAGCTAATGTCCCTGCTGTAGAAAAAAATGCGCATTTCATTCCTAGTCAGATTACTACTTACAAAATTATGGAAGTTTTTTCTAATTTGTCTGATCACGCCTGGAAACGTGGGACGCAGCAGTTCTTGCACGTTGGAAGGCCAGGAATTATACCGACTGTCAACTTCAAGATTGTTGATCCACTAAGAAAAAATAAAGACATTTAAATGATTGACAGTCCTCCTGCTCAAGTCTGAGACTGTAAAATACTTTAAAATCAGACATTATATTGAGAACTGTATGAATAAAAAATTAAGCTTTTTAAAAAGAGCTAATTATATTTATAACCTTACTTTTCTTTTTTTCTTCACTGCAGTTTCAGAGGTGATTGTGAGATGAGAACAAAAGTTCCCCTGACAGCTTAAGAATGCACTGCCCAATGGCAAATAAGGTATTTCTTACATAAAACCATACGCACTGCAATAGCAGGGCTTCTGATGTCCACAGCATAGTCAGAATCTGATGGCTGGATATTCAACTTCAGAACATTGTGCAAGGAAAGACCCTCAATTCCTAAGCTGTGCAGGCCTTCCATAACATGGGCTTCATTGCGTAGCACATCAATCAAGCTGGAAGGAAAAGAAAAAATGTTGTTGAATTTTAAAGGCACAGTAAATAACTTGCTCTTATCCTAAGGGTTAACAGATGAAAGGTATAAACAAGTCTGCCACGTCTGTGCATTATTTCTTATTTATCACCTATTTCTAACTGTCTTAGGAAACTCGAAATAACTTAAACCTATTCAATTATATTATATTTCTAGGAAAAACTACATTAAATTAACTAAAACATGATATACATATGTAATTTCAATTCCACATTATTGAAACAAATCTTGACAAAGATACAGGGTGGTTTTCAGATGAAAACTTTACAGTGGTTTATCCTTTGAGAATCAGTCTACTATCTTCAGAGTAAAATCTGTATGTTGACAGTCTTGGAGACCAAAATCTTGCTAGTCACAGCACAGATCAAAAGAACAGTACAGAGGTGACTTACCATTCCAATATTCAAGGGCATTCCAGTTTTCACATCAGCCTTTTTGTTAGAAATGCACTTGCATAAGAGAAGGAACCATGATTTGCCTTTTCCAGTACTTAACAATTAAAACTAGTTAGACATAGACTTCATGAAGAAGGTTCAAAACTCTCTAAATTACTTCATTATCTATGCACAAGTAGGATGCAAGCTCCTAAACAGGATACAATTATTCTGAAAAAGAAAACATTCCTACCTAAATATGTCCTGAGTGTCTAAATCAATAAGTAGTCCGTTGATGAACAGGGCAGAATCTCCTGGTTGTAATCCTAATGTTCCTTTGAAATACTGAAAGAAAGTAGAAGGCTATTAGAAGAATGCCCTGCACAGAAAAAAAATCACTAGAGAGTTTAATGTGTCAAAGTTGTAGATTTTATCTCCCTTATTGCATTACATTACTTCTCAACTACAGTCTTTGCTGACTTTGTGCACACGTCCATGCCAGAGGAAAAAACAACTGAAGCTATTTAGTGCATAGATACATAAATGGGACTTCTATTTGTTTCTTCATGATTCGGTAGTGCATTGGAAAGTCCCTGAGTAGACTTTTTAAATATACTCAGATTAAATAATTAGAAATGCTTCAGAGAAGTAATTTAATTTTCTTTTAGCTAACAACCCACAAAGTAGATGGACAAATAGCATCCAGTTACCTGTCTTAGCTCTTTAACATGCAATTTTGGGCAGAACAGATTTAAACTGCTGGATATTGCATAGAGCTCACTAGTGGAACTAACTACTGTGTTTAAGGTACCAGTTAAGTCCTGTGGATATGTCATCAATGAAAAGTAGATGAGCTGCCACTGTAGTCTGATCTCCCCAAAATCAGGCAGCACACAAATGGAAAAAGTCTTATCAATATTTTGGAATTTCTTCCAAGTACCTCTAAGCAGTACCCCATTTGAATGGATATTTGCCCCTGAATTGAAGCACCAACACAGAGAACAATTTTGAATCAGGAGAGGTGAATAAAACACAGTCCTCCTGAAGCAAATTTCCCAACTCCAGCATGAAAAATTCTGTTTAAAAACTTAAGAGTTATTGGAAGAAAGCAATGTCATTTTTGTCTTGCAGTACCAGTTACAAGAGGCACGATGAACGCTGAAGAAGAAACATAGTATTTGGATATTTAAAAACACTAATATCATGAAGAATGTGAGCAGAGCAAACAGAGGAACAGCAAAGTACCATGTGAAGTACCAAGAACAGGAAAGCAGCATCTAATCAGGAAGAATTTATATATTTTATTAAATAAAAAAGCTCCCAGAGAAGAGTCGAGTACATGCAGTGTTAAATTCTATCTTTTTGTGGATAATTACATAGTAAACTATAACTTACTAATAGCAGTGATCTTCACTATCAAATAATATCCACACAAACTGAGTCATGCAAAGAATAGCTTTAAAGGGCAGGGTTAGATCTAGCCAGATCCGGGTCTAGTAGCCTAGACATACTTTGAATAAAAATGAATCCACAAAATCATGTGTTTACCTGTGGACCAGTCTGATCTAACACGTAACAGAAAAGCCACCAGGTAGCTTTAGCTTGCACTTACATTCTATACTTTGTCCCTTCCAGAACCACACCGGACGACAGTGTCAAACCGCATCCCTTCTTTTCTGATTTTATCACTATTGAACAACAAGGGATTTCTCTTTCAGAACAGGAATCTCTGGGGACTTGCAAGTAGATTTCAGGTAACTTTGCATTTACTACCAGACTAGCCAAATATCAATTAGATTTTAAACAAAGACATAAGTGTGTACTTAACATACTTTGTATTTTTCCTATTAATACCAAGTGAGACTGAAATGTATGAATAGATCAGCGTAGATCATATAGCAAAGCAAAAGCTGTTGTTTGGCTTTGTTTTTATTACCATCTTACACTTCTATTTCGCACTCTATCCAGACTGCACTACCAGGTGTATTTGAATTGTACAAAATTCTGTACAAAAGCCTGTACAAAATTCCCAAGTGGCTATTGGTTTTTTTCAGTGCTTTGCCAATGCCAAGTACACAAACAGAGCTCTTGAAGCATTTTTCTGCAAACACCAGAGCCTACTCAATGACCCCCAGAGGTCCCTCATAACCTGGGGCTGTTTTATGATTCTGTTTCAAAACACATGTAGACTTACTTGGATAGCTGTTAAATTTTATTCCTTCACTAGTTTCATTCTCAAAGTACCAACATTGGAACCATTTCCTCCACATAGTATGAATCATTCTAAGCCATAGCAGAAGGTTTCAAGTTTATTCTGTGACTTCCTTGTAAACACTGATGAATTCAGATATCTAAGCACCATCTCAAACTGGGAAATGAAAACTAAATTTCTTCTGCATCCTTAAAACTGTAAGAAGATGCTTAATATAATCGCTTGTCAAGCAATATCTTTCTAACAAGCTACGTTCCATCCAGCTCAGACATTTTAAAATAATCGAAAAATAACTACCTTTTGACTCTAATAACTTCCACTAAAAAGCACTCACACTTCTAATATCTAGTTGCTTTTGAGAAGTTCAGAATACAATCAAAACCTAAAATCAGTAACTTGAAGTCAGCCTCCTTTTAATTATTACCCAGGATGAGCAGCACTATGATATTCAGACTTTAGACGTCTGCTATACCACTCAAATAAGAGCTAGGTCAGAGACTGAAAGAAGGGCACTTGGCAGGCACAGTCCTACAAGAAACATATTAACCATGTCTACACAACTTTAGCTGGCAAGTCTTCACTACAAATGTGTAACTCAGAAACTAAGTAAAGACTGATGTGACACAGACATCAAAATTTCTACTGCTTCATTTTTGACACAGTCCTGTCCTGTAGATCAGATTAATATAGTCTGCATGGAAATCCTGAGAACACCTACGCTGTATGTTTTCTGTAAATCAATTTTCCCCCAGGGTTAACAACGTCGTACTTTCATTGTATTTAAAGTTAATTTTATACAGATAAATAAATACAGTTACCAGATTCTGAGTTCAGATACCGAACAGAAGGTCACTTTCATATACATTAATAAGTGCCTGTCAAATAACTATCAGAACACTTGACTACTGTGAACACTTGACTACTGTGAACAAGTATTGTAGGGGCAGCTCTGTGAACAAAATCCGGTATCATCATTCCCCAGCACAGTGATCTCACTCAAAGAATTTATGACCAATATTTTCATATTTGAGCAAACAAGCTAAATTATGTTCCTAATCCATGTTTGAAAATCCACCACTTCTTTACTTCCCAGATGCATACTACAACAAAGTTGTGTGTGAAAATACCGGGTCATTATTTTGAGCAAAACGTAAACTTTTAAATAGAATTGTTATTTTCAAAGCTTGAATTTATATTAAAACATAAGTGCAAAAGCACTAGGTTACTTTCTGGAAGCATTACCTTTTGGTTCTCTTCAATTTCTGCTCTGAGTTCCGAAGAAACAACTGTTTTTGTTATGGCTCTACAGAAATAAAAACATCATGCTGTGAATCATCTTTCTGTTCATCTAATGGATAGATTAGATACCTACTTATCCTACTTTTTGTACCTTATATATAAATATATTTAGTCTCCTAGTATAAAGAGCTGCAATCAGAAGCACTTGCACTTTGTGGTACCATTAAACAGTAGGATGCACTATTTTTTCTTATACTATATAATCCTACAGAACATAAAAATCTTAACCACATGCCAACTCTCAGTTTCTGATTTCACATTAACCATAATAAAAGTGGGCAGCTGCCAGAAAGGTAGAGGTGGAGGCTGGCAGCACAAAATAGGGGGATTTCACCACTGATTGTCGGCTCCCATTCCTTTCCTTACATTGGATCTAGCGATTGCATCACCACAGAATGGGCAAGTACAGCTCACAGATCTGACTAAAAAAGCAATGAGAGTGCAATGCCTACCTTAAGAAGCTATAAATAGCACAATCTTAACATCAGGTAGTGGGAAATAAAACCAGAATTCAGTTTCTTTTTACTCTCAGGTATATCTCCACCTACTCAAAAAGGAGGAGCTCCTATATCATCTTCACAACCCAGGTCGTGGAATTTATCAAAAGAAATATATTTCTAGACTAGTTGGGCAGGCCAGATTATGACTGAATTTCTTGAAATTAATTTGAATATGCTCAAGACAGTCATTGACAAAGTGCAAAAAACAGTGGAATTGCACATCAGTCTCTGACATGAGATTGACTGGGCTGTTTGGCAAAACGGATCCCAGAAGAAGAGTGGGATCCCGTGAATAGATAAACCGTAAAGCCACCAAACAGAAAACCTATCCAATAAATTCTTGAGGACTTGATGCAAAAGGTTCAGAAGCATTTCGCAACAAAATAGCACAAATAATTCTGTCAAATTTTCCACCAGTCCACAGCAACTGCCGTCCAAGAAAAACACTGTAAGATCCTCTTTGTAACCATAGGCTGAAGAACTTCTCTGCATAAACATTCCCCAGTGTTTGCTTCCAGCTAAATGGAAACTCGGACATTAAGCCAACCAATGCTGCCTGTCTCAGGTTCTGCTCAGAAAAAAGATAGTAAGAAGACTTCCTAGAACTCGTAATTAAAGTTACCTCGCCTTTGTAGGAAAGTTCTGACTGAGATCTTTCATGACCATCAAAGCATCCACAGGGGGAGCAGTTAAAATGCGAGCAGCAGTTTGAAAACTTAAATCTAGAAGTGAAAAAAATAGAAGTCAAGAACTCTAAACTGAAAACAAGCCAATGCAGAGTCATCTTAACTTTAGCTTTCAACTTTTTTGCTTATTTGTTACCTATGAAAATTCATTTTCTATCTGTGCCTTTAGATACTTTTTTTTTAATCTTCTTCCTTGTATTCAACTTCTATTTGTTGCCTTGAAATAAGTAACCCTTTGAAAATGAACCAATGTATCCTGTCTACAGGTTGCTTCAATGAGTCCAGGCCATCACTTTTTTTTTTTGGCTGAGGTGGGAGGATATGCCCTTCAGAAGGGGTCTGGGTATTTGTTTCACAAGCTAGAAATATAAACAGCCATCTGTTGGATATAGGTATATTCTCTGTGGCTACAACGTATGTTCAGCATTTCAAATTACTCTTTTTTTCAGAGGATGAAAAGCCTTTCCACAGGCCTCTACAGATGATTTCCAGGGAAACAGACCAGAGTTGCATGCAGATGCTTTTGAAATACAGTTTTCCTTTGGTCTTGAGAAATCTCAGCTTTCCACACCAAGAATGTGACCATGGAAAGAAACTTTACATTTCCTTTGCTTTTCTGCATTTAGCAGAGCATACAAGTAGTCAGTTTAAGAGCAAGTGCCTTACTGTACTTCACAATACAGAAAGCAAACCTAATTTTCCTCATTTCAAGTCCTGTGAAACAATCTTTCTAAAAGCTATTTCAACAGGACTCTACAAAGGCACTTTAGAAAATCCAGTATTTTCCAATGCAGGAATTTACAGTCAAACTCTCTCAACTCTACGCAGCCACTAGCAACCTCATTTGCATAGAACACAAGACGACATTAAGTTTTTGCAGTACAATACTGAAAGCCTTCATACAGATTACCTTGTAACTGCCATACTTTCAAAGGTGCCATTTCATTGGTACTTTCCACGAGGTGTTTTCTAAGCTCTTTCAGCTCCTCTGACAAGTCAGGATACAACCGCCTGAAAGGGTATGAGGGTAAAACAACTTCTGTGGTTTCCTATAAGCAAGTCTGCTGCTAATTCAAAGAAACTAACATATGAAAAAGTATGTTGCTAACACATATGGATAACTCGGACATCTAAAAAATAATAACAAAGCAAAAGATCAGCATCTCTGCATCAAGTTTTTTGATATGACAAAGACCAACAACTTAAAACTGAGTTTTACCTTAGTTTTCCAAACAGAAATCCTTGCACTTCATCAATAGGGTCATTTTCATCTATTACTGTAGCATTCACATCTGTGCCTATAAACACACAGAGAAGAACGCTATTACAAAGCTATTCAGGAACAGTTCTCACACTCATTTTGATTAGTTTAACAAAACTACACTGCAGTAACCGAAAAGAAGAAAGAAAAGGCAAGTTTCAGGTTTACTTTTAAACCTGTATCCAAGAGACGCTACCTTTATAAATGAACACAGTAACAGCTGAAATAAAACCAAGTTGGATTATTGAGAAGAAAAAGCTTTCTGAGTGGAAACCTCAGAGACCTAGGCATTGCAGAGGAATTCACTAGGACCTAGGAGCTTTCAGGACATGCCAGCTTTGTAGAGTAAGTCTAAACCTCAGTTGTGAACACAACCCTGATTTAAGCCCCAAAATACATGATAAAAAATAGTATCCGAGTAAAGTCCAATTCTGGGCTTAAACATCAAAAAGAAACCTGTGCAAAAGACTCACACGATCTCCTAACTAGCTGGACACAAGCCAGCTCCAATCTAGATGTTTTATGCTCAAGTCTAACTAAAGGTCCTGACCTTTTAGATGAGTGTTTGCTTCTGGACAAGCCAAAACAGCACAGGCATGAATAAAAGACTGCCTAGTCAGAACTTTCCCAGAAATCAGACAGGAGCTGGATGAGAACCATATACCTCTAATGTGCAGCTTACTATCTATRAGCTATTTGCAGCTTGTAGCAATGCAAGTACAGTTTGTCCATTTTGTAAAACATTTTAGATTACTGCATCAATATTGGTATAAAACTTCACAAGTTTACAAATAACAGATCTTCCCCAGAATTACTTTTCCCCCCACACACCCGAAGAGACAAAAGCCTCCAATGTCCTATTCTACAAACAATATCAGGGCTTTTGCATGACTTTTTGACGACAAATTAATGGAAATTCTCACACAGTAATAGAAATCTTAAGTTGGATCACCTCCTCTAGTATGTTAGTTTCTCTTAAAATTAAAGACTTTTACAAATAAAGACCAAAGGTTTTATGTGTCTATACTCTAGATAGTGGCAAAATATTCTGAGTCAGAGTTTAGATCTGTATCTAGAAGCTGATAAAACTGCAAAATCCTGAAGAACTCAATTCAAACTCTGAGTTCTGTTCTCCACAACTGTTATCTCGAACTGAATTAAAAAAAAAAAAAAAAAAAAAAAAATTTCTTTTACTGAAGTCCAAGATAAAAGCAGGAAATTTTGGGGTTTTATATGTGTGTGTGAACGTCTAAATAAAAAGTATACACACACAGAGATTACCCTAACAGAATAGTTTTGGCAGGTGCATGAGAGTTTGCAAAACAGATATCAGTGCTCTAAAGAAAGCAGCAAAAGCAAAAAATGATGCAGAATTCTAAGTTCTTTTTTCCCAAAGAACACGAAACACATTCTGCTCTGAGGATGGATAAGCTAAGGCAAATTAAGGTAGAAGAATTGCTTTACATCTGCAGAGAATCTGGTTATCTGGTAAAAAATTAGTTGCATTAGTAGTGCTATTACTAAGATCTAGTCCAGAGTCATGACTCCATTGTGCCCAGCATTTCACAAAGACAGAAGACAAGTGCCATGGCAAAGATACGCTTCGTAAAGAACATAGTCCCAAAAGAGAGAGGAAGAGAAGTGATTTCAGAGCTGAAGAAAGAAGAATATCTGCAATTCAGACAAACAGTCATTCATATTAAAAGAAATATAAAATAATCTTTGCAAAATTAAAATGTTCGATTAAAATAGTTAAAATAATAATTCACCTTTCACCTGTGTATCATCCTTGGCCTTATATTCTGTACTTTTAATAGCCAGTTCCACACCATAGCCAGAGAGGTAGACTTTTTCTTTACTGGGATTCTGTAAGGAAAAGCAAACGGCACAATATTGCCACTCTTTGTTTTGATGTACAAATTAAAAGCTGCCATTTCCCAAAGCTAAGAAATCTCAAGCTGGTACACATTTCAGACATAACTGGTAATGCATAAGTGAGAAACAAATACAGTGAGTGATTCTGCAGTAATGTACTGTAATAATTATATTTCCTATTGTATTTCAACAAAACTTTTTGAATTTCAGAGAGCAAAGATATCTCTATGAACCAAAAAAACCACTGAAAACCACAAAGCAAAAAGGAACACAAAACAATGTTTTCAGGATTCAGCATATAAGCCAAGTATAGCAGGATAGATTCATGTCATCAAATCAGATAGAGGAGGGAAAGGAACTTCAACTGTGACGTTCAAAAATGAAACATTCACTGAAGAGTTGCAACAGAGAATTACAAAAACTGGATAAATCTATGACTCAAGAGAGACGCATAATTAGTTCTGACTTTAATGGAAAACAAACATGATCACTTGTTAAAAGTATTTTGAAGTATACAGGAGTCACAACTGTATCAAGATCTATTGTGTAATACACTGAATTTTGAATGTAAATACTCCTCCCAACACTGATAAACAAATTACTTTTAAAAAGGAAAGTGGTGTATGCAATGTATGACTTCATTTTATCAAAAGCACAGATGTCACTAGAAGTGAACCAGCTGATGCTTTTTCTGCATTCAAGTCTGGCTACTACCTGCTACACTGCAGGTTTTAGCAACATTAAGCAATATTCAGGAAAAAAGTCAACTCAAATTTCTCAGAGCTTTTGAAATGTAGAGTTAAACACTAATCCAGTGGTTATGGGCAATTTAGGGGAGGGAGATAGAAACAGGATAAATTGCACTAGGATTGGTAAGTGGTTCTGTAATAAAATTGCTGCAGAAATAGTGCCTTTCATTTGAAAACAGTACCTTAAGGTTAATCCCTGCTTTTCATATCAAGTAACTAAGTGGCCTGACTGTAGAAAGATCTGACTATCTATTTTTTATAATCTAATATAGGTAGAGCAACTTTTTTTTAGATTAAACTCTGTAATTTATCTCTGTAATTTAACTCTGCATTTGTAAAATCAAATGATCCTCTTATTTAAACAATCRTGAGATTTTAAGTATTCTGAATTCCTCAGCTACATGCAATAAAAAATAAACTTTGAGTATTCCAAATAAATATCAAGCAGCAACACATTATGCAAATGTCAATTTAGAAGGAACAAACTTAGGCCATTTTTCTTTTTTAAAACACAGGCCAGTTACTCTTTCCATGTCAAATACCTTTGTTACAATGCACAAATATACTTACAGCAATATAGTGTCTGAGGACATACATGATTTCTCCTGCTTCAGCCTTTAAAACAAGCCTCTTATGGTATCTGTAGAACTCCTCTGAGCCAATCTCAGCATAAAGTATGACGACAGGACTTTCGGGGTTTGACACTGGGTATTTGTGGTCCCCTTTGAACAAAAATGGCTTTGGCCTAAGAGTGAACGTTGAAGATTATCACACTGTGATTCATAGCATTTCCTCACTCAATGCAAGATGCAAAATTTCTTTTTCTCACATTTAATCACTGTTCCTGTCTTCACTGAATACATATGTCAAGCTATTCCCACATATTATCAAGGTCAGCAGCATTCGATGCATGTTGATAAAGCTTTGTTAAAAATGGACATATGAAAATGAAACAAGTAGCTAGGTGCTATTTTGAATCTAGTATGATCCTTATTTTAAAAATTAACCACTTCCCTTAAATTTTCAATTAACTTTTTTTATCCCTCCGAAGGTGATTCATAAATTCTGTATAAAAAAAAATAAAAAGCTAACAGAGCAAATGTTCCAGGAACTCAAATTCAAGAGGACCCTGTCCTTGGCTTAGTATACAACCAAGAAAGTGAATGAGAAGACTATTTTCAACTACTGTTTTTAAATTTTGTCTAAAATACAATGAAATATTTAAAATATTGCCAGTGAGTCAGAAGAATAGCATGTGAACTATAGATGCCGTATGTCTGCACATTGACAAAAAAACCCTTTAGGCTTACAAAAACCAAACCTACCAAGATTACTATGAAGACAAACTGAAATTTAAGTTGTTTTTTTTTTCTAAAGAGGTATTATATTTTATAGTTCCTTTTTGTTACTAAAAGTTACAATCAAGTTCTGTTCTTGTAAAGAAATCTGAATTTGAAATATATTGTGTGTTAATAGTTTTCTTTGTTAACACTGAGAAAATTATATAGGGAAAAAAATACTATGCATTCTTCAAGCCATTCATGAAATGATCTCTGTTATATTAACTATAATTTTAATATGCAGCCCACCTCTTTCTATTCTCCCTACATACTAAAGGCTTTACATATTCCTGAGAATTCCTACTGTCCTTCAACAAATTGTTTCCAGCTTTCCCCGTGCACTTTCAAAGCATTCCTCCTCCTAGCAGAATATTGAAGAGCAAGGGATAAGGAAACAATCATTCCAATCTGGATTAATAAGAAATAAGAGACTGTCACTCTATGCAAGCAATGGACAGTATAAATCAATACTGAAGAATGTGGAAACTACCGGTTTATTATAGTCTCTTTACAGCAGTAARTCTAACTAGGTTAAATTAAGAGCTAATCCAGTGATAGGAAATTAAGGAAATACCTTTCTGAAGCTGCCTGTAAAAGGTTTCCAAGAGAGTCAAATTCACACGTCTTCTCCCCATGCACAGCAAAAAATAGGGTACAGCCCTTTGGTGGAGGTTCATCTGCTGCTATCTGTATTAAAATATTTGTAATAAAGTAGGTTGAATGTTTGCCCTTAGAACAAGTGAAAACAATAACAGCATAGCTCTGTAGCAATTGCTCTTCTTCGATTTCCTAAATTCTAAACTAGTACTTCTTCCCTGTTTATTACATAATTTAAATGCAAGGTAAAAATTGCAAAATTGAGAATTAAGTCTTAACTTATTACAAATAGTTTTCCACTCTGTTCCTATTAACTGTAATATTAGTTCCAAGTACAAAAAGCGAGGCTTGCAATTGTGGGGTTTTTGATTGGGTTTTTTTGCATTACATGTCAGAAACCTCTATATTTTGTTAAACATCAAATGATAAAATTATTCCAGATGAAAAAGGAAGATGTCTCCTAGTATTACTTAGATAAAGCACACTGTAATGCGAGACAATTTGCAATGAACTATATGATGCCCCGAGCTTGAAAGAGAACAGAGAGTACAACGAACTTCTGTTTACGGGTTCTAATCATTAGAGCTATATATTCATGGATTACTATCTTCAAGTACAACTGAATAATGGGAACAGCAGCAGCATCACAAGTACCAACGGAGCCACAGGGATTTTCCTTATAAAAATCTTTACATGTTTATTAGTGCAGCAGGCATCGAAGACCGGCAGACATTTCAAAATCCCAATTCTTTAGTCTACTCTAGACAGATGGACTCAAATTTGGCACCCAATGAAATTAGAATATACATATACTCTTCAGCTCAGATGTATGAAGCACTTAATCAGTTCAAGATTTTTTTTATATTCTCAAATGTCTCCTTACACAGCTCACTCCTTCCTGGGCCTTAGGTAACGCTCTACAAATCATTTGAGGAGTTCCCCTGTGCTGTACTAACCTGTTGAAAAGCTTGAACTGTTGCAGAATAAGAGCGTAAAGACAAGGAAAATTTCAACAAATTCTGCTGCAAAGGTGACAGACTCTGACAGGCTACTTTCAGCATTTCATGGTAAGAAGAATAATCGCTACCTGCAAAGTCAAAGTACAAGCAGTTATCTTTCTATACCATATTCTCATTCAAGAGGGGCTTTTCATCTTAATTGTGATTTATACTAACAGAAGCCCATGACATTAAATGTAAATATGCACATGACCGTTCCTCCTCAATTTTCATTACAGCCAGTTCTACAGATGGATGAGAGTGAACTTCAATAGAGATCCATGAGAGTACACTTACATACCTTCCTGAGGATGCGAACATAGGCTTGGGGAGGAGGGAAACAGTTAAAAGCTCCCATTTAATTTCAGTTGAGAAATAGAAACACAAGAAAAAGCATTTATAATATTTTATACTTCACACTGAAACAGAAACTGGCAAGTAAAACATGTTTCAGACTCATCCACTACAGCTTTTGTCAAACGGATATCCAAAAGCCTTGAGCACTTCACGGTAAAAACATTATTGAAATCAGTCCTCATTTGACTTGTACAATACTAACACAACGGAAGACAGAACATTTTAGTTTATTTTTCAACCATGTCAACTATCAGTCATCATCAAGAAAAAGATTATGAAAACCTACCATCATGTTCAGATGTCTTGATATTTTGACTGGCTTCAACAAAATTCCAGAACTTTTCCTGACCTTCTTCTGATAAAAATTCACTGAGTAAGAAGAGAAGAGTTAGCTAGATCTATGAATTTTCTCTCAAGTTACAATTCTAATACTTTGTAAAGCCTTACAGAAAGTTAGCTCCTACCATATGTTTACCTATATCAGAAAACCATATGTTACTAGAAAAAGCAGACCAGGAAAGCTAAAAACCAAACACCCAAACAAATAATAGTTGCAGGCCAGGACAAACACATAGTACATGAAAGAAGCTTGTAAAGCACCTACTAATCTCTCAAAGACCACTGACAGACAGCAGTGTGCATGCTGGGAGCTCTCCTCCCAAATGCATTTCTTTGCTAGCTTTCATGAGGAACATACATTTTTGTTTACTTTGCTGTAACAAACTGTAGTTTGTTGGAACTACTAGCTTTGGTAGGTTGGTTTGTTTTTAAATGAGCAAAAGGAGAAGTCACAGCTTCAAATCATGATGTTGTAATTCACCATATATTAAGCATATGATTTGGTAGGTATACAACATTAGATAGTAAAATAATTCTCTAAACATTGCTAACAACAAATACTTTATCATGTCTAAACTTGTAACATGCTTCACATGCTAAAGGATGCTACAACACAAGATTTGGAGTCTACTACCTGCCACAATAGCTTGTGTGTTCATTTCAACCTGTCTGACCTAAGGTGATAAGTACTTCTTGAACAATTGGGTAATGAATTGCAGTGCTGGGCTAAGTAATTGAACAGCAGGAATGATTTTTACACTGCAGTGCTGTATCAATCTGCAATTCACCCCAGATGAACAATCCTACTTACCCAAAGTCTTTGAATATAATGGTTAGGTTATATGTCAAGCCTTTGGCACATTATTTTAATTATTTGCTTACTATTTCACAGTCTCTTAGGGTGAGCTTTTCCCCAGCAAGTTTCTTGCATTGTCAGGGTATTTAAATCCTGGCATTAACACCTGAGCTTTGCATTTTACTGCTTAAGGATTTTTCAGTCTTCAAACTTCAGCTTCTATAGAGAAGGTTTCAGAAAAGTAATTTCACCTAGGACACGCTTGTCCTACCACCCAAAGCCATGCCCATCTGAATGAAACCCATCAATGCTCAACTATTTTCATGTGAACCAGTCTGCAATAACACAGGCAGAATTCCATATGTGGCAACACCCTGAAGTGATACAAAATGAAACACAAACACACTCTCTCTTACACAAAAATCTAGAAGTCCTATTTTGCATAGACATCTCCAAATTAGAATACTGCAAAATGAAGTGATGGGGACTTCTAAAGTGCTATGTAGACTGGCAGTGAAAAGACAGCATTTTGCTTTCTTTTTTCTTTTTAAATAGCGTCTTTAAAAAAAAAAAAGTCTTTAATACCATAGAAGAAATCTCCCCAGGCTGACTTGCACAACTCTTAACAAAGCAGTTGACTTTAGATTATCAATGCACAACTCACATGAACAAAGTTAAACTCAAGCTTAACTGAGTTACACACACACGCGAGCAACAGATATGTATCAAAACCTACAGTCATCACTGAAGTCAAAAATCTTTTACTATGGAATCTTACAAGACCATACTAAACCTCTCTATCTACTGCTTTGAGTAAAATTTCGTAAGTCAAAAAATACTTACTATGGAATTATTCATTGTTATTAATGTTTGTTCTAATGCACAATGAAAGAATTTATCACGCAATAAACTCCTACTATCTCCTTTAAAAAATTCAACCCATCTCGCCAAGCACAGCAATGATCATGTTCAGCTAAGTGTTAATACTGCCAATGAATTAGTAACGACCAGAATCCAAAGCACCACAAAACAAATGAAAAAGAGAACACATTACTTTATCCTCTAAGCATATTCTGATTTGTCAACGAAAAATCACAATGCACTTACCTTGTTTCAAGTAATAAAGGAGTTGAAGACCATTTTGTAGTTAGAGATGTTGTCACAGCCTTAGAATCTCCTTTTACAAGTGAAGAGCTGAACCAGATTCCAAGAACTGCAATAAGTATTCCCATTTTATAGAAGACGACTAAAAAAGACGAAGGAAAAAAAAGTTAGTTTTGCATTGTCTCTTTTTATAAATACAGAATCTCACATATATATTAAGGCATATTTTAAGATTCAGTGGCCCATTTAACGCAATGCATCAGTGAGATAATCATAGTCTCACCCGGGCTTACAAAATCAAAAATACTATGAAAACATGAAAAGAGACAAGAATTTTAAGATCTGACTCCTGAGCTGCAATTAAACCTAAATCAGTTCCGGCTTCCTCCACGTTTATGCTTTCAAATAAACTTGCTTCTGTTCGGGGACACCCACATCACATACCACTTGCTTTAAGAAGAGGTATCACAAACCAYGTATTTCAAATTAGTTGGAAAACCAGCCCACTGTTCATTTTATGGGAGGTACAGTCACATTTTGTATTTCCACAGATACATCAGCTGGTGTACTAACCAATGTCAGAAGAGCCAGGCAAGGTTAAGGTTCCCTAGTCAGCCCTTTAGGTTCTGCTGGGTACAGCGGACGACTTCTCTGGGGAATGAAGAAACAAGCATTTCCTGGATGCACTAAGTACCACCAACTTTAGAAGCTGAAAAACGAATTAAATAATGAAGACAGACTCAAATGATACAACTTACTGCAAGAAATGAGCCGGGGGGGGGGAGAGAAGCCATTTCTTTCTTGTCCTTCACGTGTACTTTCATGCCTATATATTCTCTGACCTATTCACCGTAACACAGCTGAGTGGAATTTCCTTGCCCACAACTCTTAAGCTTATGGAAGACTTGAATTCTCCTGTTAGCTTTCCATTACAGTCTCCAAAAATTCAAGCTTTATTTCCCCTCTCTGACTAGAGTATAATATACACCCAGGCACTCTCTCACTTCTTAATATTTTTCCAGATAACTCATTTTCCATTTGCCCCCCAACTGGGAAAATAGCCCACTCAAATTCCAGGTATATCACACCCGACAACCTGTCAGGATCTAACTTGTGTCTCTTTTTCATTATGATCTCAATGTAAAAAACAGTCTTTGCATATGTTATATATATGTAGCTATAGCTCCACCTGTATATATAGATAGATAGACAAAACCACCTCATCCTACTCCCTTTAAAGGTTTACACTACCCCAGCTAAAAGTTCACCAGCGATCACTCACCCATTGCTCTTTCTGTACCTCAATGTCCTTTCTTTCAGAATAAAGACAGAAATGCCCTGCTATAATATACGAAGAGCAGCTTGCTCAGCTGCATACGACATTTGTTTTACGCTGCACCTGGGAAGCAGACAGATGGCATCGCATGACACAGAATGGTCACAACTACCATTTGTTGTGTGCAGAGGAGCAAGCTCGGTCAATATTTGTGGAGTGAAACCTTGGCTTCTGCCAAGCGCAACAAAAACCCAAGGTTTGCAGTTCCTCCCAGAATCAGGTCCTTCTTGTTCACTGCAAATCATACACAGTAGTTTGGAACAGGTAAATGAATATACTGTACTGCATTCTTACAATTAAAACTCCCATGCTACTCTCTCATGCCTGTTTTCCCATTCTGTGAAAAACTGTAATAAAAGCCTTTTTCTATATGATACAGGGGGGGCGGGGGTAGGGAAAGACATATCTGTCACCCGACACCGGTTTAGCCAACTGAAAGCCTGCAGATTAAAAGTATCTACAATCCCTGAATAATAACAGCCATAAAACGAAGACCAGTATCTCAAAGAAAAATAAAAATACACTATGGAGAACAGAAGAGGTAAGAGGTACAGGAATGAACATAAATGACATGAGGAGCTCCAGCTGTGTTCTGTGCAAGGTAACAAAGCAGAAACCAACCTGAATTATGACATTGTAAAGTGGATTTTTCAAGCCTCGTTTGTTTTGTAAATATTTTTCCTCCAATTACTCAGTTTAAAATACAGTTGACTTCTGGAAACTTGCACATCCTGCCTCAGAGAAAGGAATAAATCATCCCATAGCCACGGGTCCTGGCAGACCATGAGAGCACTGACCTCTGCCACGTACTGTGAAGTCTGCCTGGTGGCAAGTGGGTAAAACGCTCCACTTCAGGGAAGAGCAAAAGAAAAAAGACCTACTGCTTGGACAGAGATGCCAACTCCCAGCCTCAAGGCCACAACACTAAAGTAAGGTACCCGTCCGAACCGAGTATTGTGAACGGTAAAGATCACTGATAACGCCCGGATTGCTTCTGTAAGCATGTCTTTTAAAGCACCAGTATCGCGTTGCCATGCTGTAGATACTGAAACTAAAACATGGCATTTAACCGATTAGTCCTAAATCACATGCTTGAAGAGCTTTGACTAGAAACCATTTGTTCTAGCTACTAGTCAACATCCAGCATGCTTTCATAAAAACCTTACCCGTCGCACGACGCTTCCAATGCAAGGCACGCTAACTGAATAGCGGTAATGCAGACAACGCTGATGACCCCTCCAAAAAAAAAAAAATTAAAACAAATTGGGATGTCTGTTAATGGCGAAGAGCGTTTAACCCCCGAGTGCGGTCTCTGAAGCGCTCCAGCCACTCTCCACTCGCACGGTGGCTGACTGACCGACGCAGCGGAGCGCAGAGACCGCACGCCGTTCGAGGGGCCTCGCCGTCATCGCACCGCGCTCCGCCGGGCTGCGACGCGCCGCAGCGGTGCCGACCCCGCAGCGACGCTCCTCTCCGCAGGGCTGAGGGGCGGCAGCGTAGCGGTGCCCGGCACCGGCCGCCCACTTCCACCTAACCTGCCGCGCCGTAACCGCCCCCGGGGCCCGCCCAGCCCCGCGGCCGCTCCCGGCCCCTCCTCGCACGGCGGAGGCGCCCCGAGGGAGGCGGCCCCGGGCCCCGCCGACGGCTCCCTCGCGCCCCTCACGGGCCGGGGCCGCCCCGTCGCGCGCCCAGCCGTCTCAGGCGCCACGGCGCGCGCGCCCTCTCCCCTTCCCTTCCCTCCCCTGCTCCGCTCCGCGCGCGGGTCGCCGTGGTAACCGCACCTGCCAGCGGCCGCCACGCTCCCTTCCGGCTCGTGCCGCTCCCGCCGCTTCCGGGCACGGCGCTTCCGCTGCCGGGCGAGRGGGGCCGCGCCGCCATAGAGTTATAGCGGGGTAGCGCCAGAGTGTCACCTGGCCGCCATCTTGGGGTGGTCTTGGCGGTGGGCGGTTCCGCTCTCTCCTCCCGCCGCTTGGCGCGGGGCTCAGCCGGCGGGCGGGAGCGCTGTGCGGGGCGGGGCATCTCGCCTTCCCCTCAGGGTCCCGTTCCCGGCACCGCCTGTGGCCGCCGGCGCCTAGCACTGCGCAGCCCGGAGCGGGGGCCGGGTGGCCGCGTCCCGCCGCGCTGCGGCGAGGGCGAGAGCGGCGTTACCGGCGTCCTGCGCGTCCGCGGAGCGGCAGCCCCGGTAAGGCGGCAGGCGGGGCGCGGGCCCGTTTCGGGCGAGCTGCCTGTCACCGCCCAAGCGCGGCGGTGAGCAGCGAGCGGGGCCCGGCCGGAGCCGCCGCGGTTCTTCAGCTGCGCTCGCCGGAGCCGGTGGCTCCGAAGAGCCGCGTTCAGTCAGACCTGCGAGCGAGTGGGGCCCCGGGGAAACCAGTGCCAGCCTGCAGTGGGCCTGTCAGCGAAACGGGGCCAGCCGCGGTGCGGCTCTGGAGAGCCCCGTCCCCGAAGTAACGTCCGCGGCCTGGCCGGCAGCTGCACCCTGCGCAGTGCGGGGGGGTGGGAAGTGGTGTGGCTTCGAGTGCTGCTTCGCTGAAATCCCACTCCCTTCAGCAGCCTTGTGGCGGGGTTCGTCTTTATCACACACCCCCGCATGTATTGGCACACTGTCACCTGCATCCCAGCAGCGGGGGGGGGGCACATCTTAAAACGTGAGAACAGCTGTGCTGGGTCAGTACGGACCTGTTTAGTCCACGACTACATTCCTACCAGAGGCATGGAGCATTTAGGTAAGAGTGTAAGCTCAGGACAAACAGAGAGCAGTGATTTTTCCAGAACATTTGTGCAGTCTCAGGTTGAGAAGTAGGTAATTCCAGAGGCAAAGGTGGAACCAATGTTGTTTCTTTCATTAACTTGTCTAGCTGGCAACGTATCGTGTCACAAAGAGTCCCACAGCTTAGTTGGACTGTGCAAAGAACAGCTTCTTTTGCTTGCTCGTGTGTTTACAGTGTACATAAGAGGGGAAATGAAAGCAGCATATGGCAGATACAAAACAGTTGTTCTTTATTCATCTTCTCTACACCATTTATGATTTTACAGCTCTCCTTCAGAACTCCCTCTGAACTGTCCCTTTTCCAGCCTGAAGATGCCAACTCCATGTACCCGTTCTTCACGTGCTCCGTGTCCGATTATCCTTGCCACATCCTCTGAACGTTTTGTAGTGTTGCTGTGATCTTTTTGAGCCACGGGGATGGGGGAGAGAACCGCACATCTCATTTAAGAGGTGTTGAGCCAGAATAAAGCTGGGAGTCCAGCCAGGCAAAGTAACTTTGACAAGGGTAAGGGCAGTGTCCCAAGAGTCAAGCCACAGGACAAGGCTCAAGTCCTGATCGATGGTCACCCTGAAGAGCAGTATCCCTCTGAAGTGAACCTAACTGCTGTCCCAGCCCAAAGCTTCCTCAACAGCTCTTTGCGGGGTTGTTCACAATGCAAACCTGAAGGGTATGCAAGGCAAAATTAGGGATTACTCAAATGTGCTTCTGTAATTACAAGGTTTTCTTTCTAGTTTAATTTTAAAATATTACTAAAACTTTGAAAATGACAGTTGCTTATCTGACTTCATCTCTGAGCCTCAAGACATAAGGACCTAAACGAGAACGATGTCATGGAAAATAGTGGTATTCTGAGGTGTGTGCAATCAAACAGGAGGCAGCCCTGGACTGGCAGCGTCTTGGGGTTGGACCGTGAGTTGTCACCAAGTGGTTTTTTAAGTTATTTGTTTTTTCACCTCTGTCCCAGTTAGTAGCAAGTATTTATGCCAGAGACAACAGGGATGTTGGAGTCGGGTATTCACTGATGCAGCCTGTTTATCTGCAAAGTCCCCTTTCCCTGAGCACAGCAGGCGCGCACCAGCAAAACTTCATCTCCCGCAGGGCCAGCCCCGTGTCAGGCCAGCAGTTACGATCTGCTCAGCTTTTTCTCAGTGCCTTGTGCTCTGTGAAGCCCTCCCTGACTCCAGGGTGCTTCTTTGCATACTTAAATTTAGAAAGGAGAAGCGAGAAGCAAACCTCTTGCTGAGACCTATTGGCAGAATTATTTCCATGCACGTATCTGTTGTACCGTGGTGCTGGTAGCGCGTAACGCCCCCTGTAAAGGGCCAGCCCAGGCCTGTGCCGCCCTGGTGTGAGAAGTGGCAGCGATGGGAAACAGGAGGGTGAAAGGGGGCCGGGYCTGCGGGGTGCTGGCAGGGCGGGGCCGGCCGGGCAGCCCTGCCTGCGGCACCGGCGGGGGTGCAGGCAGCGGGGCCCAACAGAAGGGGCACGGGACGGGGTTTGTCTGGCGGGAGGAGCGGGTGGTGAAGAACTCGGGGGGCCGGGTGTGTGCCCGGGGCTGCCTGGGGATACGGGCCCCGCCCGGCCCCGGGGCGGGACGCGCTGTCCGCTGCTGCGCCTGCAGCCGCAGCCGCCGCAGCCGCCGCCGCGGGGGGGGTGGGGGGGTRGGCGGCGGGGGCCGCGGCCGCCAGCTGGCCCCGCCCCCACCGCGTTTCCCAGGAAACCCCACGGCTTAAGGGCAATAGCGCGCCCAGGCAAGGCACCGCCCCTCCCGCGTCTCGCGAGATCTTTGCCCGGCGGAGCGTGCGCGTGGACTACATCTCCCAGCAGGCCTCCGGGGAGGGCTGCCGCAGCCAATGGGGTGGGGGAGCGCTGAGGTGGGTGGGGCCGACCGGGGCCAATCCGCCGTGGGCAGCTACGGCGGCGGAAGCGGAGCTCGGTTGTTGGCGGTGGCGGCTCAGCGACGGCTGCCGCGGGGCGCCCCGGGCACAGGTAACGTCACGGGCAGCGCGCCCGGCACYGCCTCGCTCCGGGGGCGGCTCCGGGGAAGGGCTGCGAGCGGGGGGCGGCGGCCGCTGCTTCAGTGCGCGGCGGCGGGGAGGAGCCCGCGCCTGGCGGCAGCGCTGCGGAGCGGTGCGAGCGGCTGAGGCGGCGGAGGAGAGGAGAGGAGAGGGGGGCGGGGCCCGGCGCGGCGGCGGGACCGGGGCGGGAAGGGACGGGGGCAGGGCTGGAGAGGGGAGAGCGGGCCCGGGGAGGGCAGGGCAGTGCCGGGCGCTGCGGGCCACGCTCGGTGTGGCCAGGGGCGGCCCCGGGCGCCGCCGCGCTCCCGGGAACATCCGGGCCCTGCGGCCCCGCACGGCGGCACGGCAGGGCGGACCCGGGCGGCACGGCCGGCCCTCATTGGCCAGCGCTGTCCTCCCCGCCGTTGGCGCCGCCTCGTGAGGTCATTGGTACGGTCGCTCCTCACTGGCTGGGGAGACCTGCGCTGGATTGGCTGGTGTGGCGGGGGCGCGCCGCATTGGCGCAGGGCTGGCAGTGCCGCTAGCGCCGCGCCCAATGAGCGGGGCGGGAGCGGGGGGCGGTGCCTGCCGGGGGAGTTGTCGCCCCCCGTGAGGCGGCGGCGGTGGGGGAGGGGGGAGCGCCGGTAGAGTGACGTACTGTGACGCAACGTAACGGTCGGCGGTGCCCGCAGGCGGACATGAGCTCGCAGCAGTTCCCCCGCTCGGGCGCGCCGCCCGCCGGCCTGGGACCAGCGCCGCCGCCCATCCCCACCAGCGGCTCCGCCGGGCTCATCGCCCCCGCCGCCACAGGTAAGCGGGCTCCGGGCCCCGCAGGGGACGCGCCCTCCGCCGGCGGCCGCAGCCCGCGGGCAGCTGCCGGCTCCAGGAGCAGGGAGTGATCCCGGTGTCCCCGCCCCGCCCCCTCCCCGGCTTCTCCGGCGGTCCCAGGCGGTGTGCGGGGACGGGGTCGCACCGGGCGCTGGGCGGGAGGAGCGGGACGGCCCCGCGGGAGTGGGGCAGCCAACCCAAAGCTGCCTCGATTTTCATGTTGTTCTTCCTATTCGTGACCAATTTAGTTGCTGACTGTGAAAAGCGACGTCAGGGCAGAGATGTTCCTTTGCTCCTTTTAAGCGCGTTTTCTCGGCTGCCTGTGCCCCTCAGCTCGTCTTCTGTGTATCTTTAGCAGAAGTGATGAGTGAATATGGGAACGTTTCATGTAGCTGAAAATGGGGTGGGAGCCCTGATTCTCGTTATTGCTGTCCCTGCCAAGATTACAGATTTTCAGCAGGCTACCAGAGGTGACTGGAGGGGAGTGGCTTCGTTTTCAGGAGGGCTTATACTTGTTTTTCAGCTTGATATTCAGATTCATAACACATTAAATGAAGAGTTTTTAGTACTACCTGTTTGATGTGGCACTTTATGGCAGTTACTTAAATAATTATGTATTTTTCATTTGAAAGAAAAATTAGTTGATCTTTGTTTGAAGAAGGTGTTTAGGTGGAGTTCTCAGAGGTGACCCCAGGTTGCCTGGCGTTACAAGGCCCATCAGTTCTGAGGGGAACTGGCAGAAGCAGTGGCAGAGTTCCTAGGGTTTTCATCATTGGAAAATGTTTAATTGTAAGGGTGAATTTCTTCTGTTTAGGCTGTTTCTGACATCACATCTCTGACCTGGTGGGTGACCAATGCGAACTTGTTAACCTTTTTTACCTTTTTCCTCAGAGTTCCCTTTTTCTTTTTTTCGCTAGTGAGTGATGAATCTAGTCGCGACTCAGAAGTTGCTCCTAGAGAGCATGTTGGCCCTGGCGGCTCTATACCACCTCGAGAAGAAAAGCAGGAACCAGTGGTGGTTCGGCCATATCCACAGGTTCAGATGTTGACGCAGCACCACCCTGTCCAGTCTGGTGCCCCGGTGACGGTGACAGCACCACCAGCACATTTGACTCCAGCTGTCCCACTTTCCTTTTCAGATGGACTTATGAAGGTAATGAGAAGGTTCATAATTCAAAGGGGAAAAAATACAATCTATATTACAAGTCAGAGTGTTGAGTAAAAATATATTACACCAAAAACTTCCCTGCTTTTGTTTCTTAAGCTTTTCTTGCGTGCTTCTACTGGCTGTACACTGCCTCGTGGGTTTAGCTGTTCCATATGATACACAGAGGACTTCATAGTATCACAGCATTATTTTTGAGGGGGGTGGTTTTTGTTTATCTCTTAAGAGTGATTTCAATCAGTTTCTGAAATCTTCCCTTTTCTCTGCAGGAATGGATGAGAATATCAAATTAACTGTTAACGCCCAGTGTCTGTAGGGGAATACCAGAGCCCTAACAGATTCCATTTCTGACTCATGCTGTATGTTAGAAGCTGCATATTTCCAGTACAAAAGATGCCCTTTCTTTGTCCCAAATGAAAATGGAATAGCTCTAAATGACCAATATCCTTCCTCTCCAAATACTTAACCATACTTATCCTTGCGCAAAGCTGACTTTCTCTTCAGGCTTTGACCTCCCAAAATGATTTCTGCTTCAACATTGAGCTCTCATTTGGAGTTGCCAACATTTCTGTCTCTGTATTTCTTGTAGCCTCCCTTGAAGCCCACCATGCCCAGCCGGCCCATTGCTCCTGCTCCACCCTCTACTCTCTCGGCTCCCACAAAGGTTCCTGGGCAAGTTACTGTGACCATGGAAAGCAATATACCACAGGCTCCAACAATTCCTGTGGCAACAATCAGTGGGCAACAGGTCTGGTTTTTTGTTTTTGGGTTGGTTTTTTTGGGGTTGGGTTTTTTTTTTTTTTTTTTTTTTTTTTTTTTGTTTTTTTTTTTTTTTTTTTTTTTTTTTTTCTGTTCCAGCTCACTGCATGGTCAGATCAATACTAATATTGGCAGAACCAAGGTAGGCTCTTGCAGCAGGAGGGAAGGTAGAGACAGCAGGCTTCCCCATTCAGTGGCCACTGGTTGTTGGATTAGTTCTGCTTGAAGCATTAAACCTCAGACTCAGTTATCACTAGCTCTTTAGAAAGCTGCTGATTTGCTGTAATCATCCAACTGACGTAGCACAGTGAGGCTGTGATAGCAGAGCCATATCCAAAAACTGCTATGCAGCTGAGTCCTTCCTTAAAAGCTCCTGCTGTTTCAGTATCACTTGGAGAATTTCTGGTGTAGACAAACTGCTGGGATTCATCACTGCGGTGTTCTTTAGCTCTCCTGGGAGCAGATCAGAAGAGACTGGTGAACAGTTCATGGTTTTGCAGTGTATTCTTATTAAACCATTAGTGACAAAATTTGAGGGGGGGAGGTTAGATAATGCTTTAGAAAATTTTTTCCCCTCTAACTTTGACTGCAGAGCCAGTCCTTGTGATTTGAAACTAGTTTGCCAGAACACTCATCACTAAACCTCTGAAGTCTCAGGGTTTTGATGTGAAGTGCCTTTAGGTGGATTTGAGTTAGGCTGGCTAAGGATGTGCAGCAGTTTCAGTGGATTTTTATCTTTATTAATATCCCTGGGAAGTCCAGAATTATTAGAAAATAGAATTAATTTGTTGCAGCATTTGCCAGGTTCCCACTCTTCTCTTGACTTTACTGGAGAGGTGGTATGAATCTATGCCTTAAAAGTCACTAATGGCAGAAGGGCCATCTCTCTGGTTGATATGTGGGTGACTGCTGATGGACTGTCACGCACATGCCAACCAGAAAAATAGATCAGTGAAATAGATAAATGTTTACATCTTCCATACACAATGTCAGCAGGTTCTGTAACTTCATCCTGTAGAAATATCTGCCTCTTTCCCCACTCAAATTGTAAAGCATGCAACATTATTTTGGGTTTTGTTATTTCTTTAACTCTGCAGGGGCATCCTAGTAACTTGCATCATATCATGGCTACCAATGTGCAGATGTCTATCATCAGAAGTAGTGCTCCTGGGCCTCCGCTACACATTGGAGCTTCTCACCTACCCCGAGGTAAAGATCTAGCTCTGCTATCCCTGCCTTCTGTTCACAGCCTCTCAGGGGAGGTGCATCTAGCCTTCACCTCTAAAAATTCTCCTCACTGCTAACACAGCTAATACTTCAGCTGTTAAAACTGCTAGCATAAATAGGTGACTGCTGGCCTTTTAAGCATTATATTGCCTTCAGCCATTTAGGGCAGGACGTGAGACAGTGTTTAAAATGCTGGCAGATACCAGCATGTCTGTTATTCTAGTTCTGTGCTGTTAAAACAGTGAACACTTTCAAGACAAAATATACACTGGTATAGACTGACCTGTACTGCAAAATGTCATGTACGTTCTTGGTAGCAAGTATTGTTCACCTCTGACAGTGGCACCTGAGCAGTTGTGAGGCATATTCTTGTACCCACTTGTCACAGGATCGCTTGTGCATTTTTGTGCATGATAACATATCGTATTGTGTGCATTTGCATTTACCCTTGAGTTAAATGCTGGTGCTAACTACAGGCTCTTGTCTCCCAGGATTTTGGTTGCTACCGCTTACAAAACAGGAGATCAGCCCCTTAAAAGAAGCCCTGGGCTCAATATAGTCTATCTGATTTCTGACTGCAGTTTTACTTTCAAAAAGCTTATGGGTTGGGTTTCCAGTTCAACTTCAAACTGATCTGAATTCAAAGTACCGTTTATATTTTTATTTCATTTCATATTTGATGTTATTTCGTCACTCAAAAAGAATAAATTGACATGAGCAAAGACCTAATCTTTTACTAGAGTAGGTGGAAGGACTGTGCAGCTTTATTTGTAGCTGAAGTAAAATGTAGTTTTGTTCACTTGATTCTTGTGGGACAGCTGCCACAAATGTTGTATTGTCACTTAGTGCATGTTTTTGGTTTGGGTTTTTTTTTCCCTTCCTGCTTTTATTCTTTCAGCTTGAATATTAGCTTTTGAGGTAATAATTTCAATTAGGGACATCTACAGAAGCTATGCAGTCTAGTCCATCAAATGATTTCAAGGCTATTTGCCTTTGACAGCAATTTCTTTTGATCAGGAGACAGCCAACAGTAGGCAAATTAACCGAAGTCCTATGCTGTTGTAGCTTTAAAACAGGGGGGTTTTTTTGTTTTGTTTTTCTTCTATTGCACATGTATTTTTCTTCAGAACTTCATCAGGTGCAGGGAGATTATTGTTGGTATCAGGTGACTGACTTACACATTAGCCCAGTGATCAAACTGTTTGAATTATTTCTGACTTCCATAGCTTGGAATAGGAAAGGATTGGATTTGCAATGTAAGGTTATTATAGGGGAGTAAGAAGTATCAATAAAGCCAATTCGTTTAAAATAATACCTACCCTTCCCCACATACTTTTGTGAACCTTAGGTATATTTGTTGCAAGCCTTACTTTTAAACCAGTGTCACCTGAACTGACACACATATGAAATACATTCAAACTGAAATACGTGCCAGCTAACATCAGAGTCTGTTTCTGCAGTCACAATGGAGTCATTTGGGTGCACGGTATTTTAACACACTTGGTTTGTTTCCCAGGTGCAGCGGCTGCTGCAGTGATGTCCAGTTCTAAAGTAACTACAGTCCTGAGACCAGCTTCGCAGTTGCCAAATGCAGCTACAGCTCAGCCAGCAGTTCAGCACATCATTCACCAGCCAATCCAGGCAGGTAGCAGCCAGGCAGCTCTGCGGAACACTGACCACCGGCTCCAAATTCTTCCTGGCACTTACTAATTGTGTATTTACTGGGCTGAGGCTACTGTCAGCTCTTTTCCAGTTCTGTTTTTCGGGTACCACTTTCTAATAGCAAGTAGTGAAATAGTTGCATTAGTCCTGTGGTTTTATTTCCTTCATAGGCTTGGTGCCAGAAATTGCATTTTTAACTGTCTCCAAAGTGCTTAGAAACTGGGAAGAGGATTTAGTTTAGATATACTCAAGTTYTAAGTGTGAAAGGTCTGGTACGATATGCTCGTGTTGATTTAGTCTTAAATATATATATATTGTCATAGAATAAAAAAAACTCATTTTAATATGCTTCTGTATATCTCAGCTTATATACACGTATAAGGGGAAGATTGTAGATATCGTCTCCCTACAATAGTACTAGTGTTCAATGTTAGGATAAAGGGTTAAACATCTTTACTTTGTGCTTTCAGTTAGGATTCCAATGTAATCACCTTTGACTTCCTGTATATCCTTGGATCAGGGTTTCTTTTCATTCTGAAGGGAACTGCCCTTTGTTTTTTTTCCTAAAGACCTTCAAAGGATCCGGTCTTGTTAACTTTGTTGGTTACTGATTCCTATGACGTACGTGCTTTGAAAACCAGGACAGATCTGCTTAGGAGCTTGCAGATCAAGTCAGAAAGACTGGAAATGTCTTAGAATGCCAAAACTTAGTGATAAGATCTAGAAAAAACAGTTTTAGCCAAATAATTCCTCGTTATTACCTAAATAGCAGAATTTCTTTTCCGAATGTGTCTCTTTTTGACTCGTTTTTATAGTCTCGTCCTCCCGTGACAACTTCAAGCACTATTCCTCCAGCTGTGGTGGCAACTGTCTCAGCCACAAGAGCTCAGTCCCCTGTTATAACTACAACAGCAGCACATGCTACGGAATCAACCCTCAGGTAAAGACGCTTTGAAATCTACAGTGCTCTGACTTTACAGAGGGTGCAGGAAGGGGAAGCACACGTGTTAATCATCCAGAGCTGATAATCCTCTCGATGTGGGATGATGAAATACAAAAATAGTAAAGCTTGGACAGTGCAAATGTTTTCAGTTCTGTGAATAAAAATTACTATAAACGTGAACTGTTGCTCTGTGTTCTGAGAAAGAAAGAGCTTAATGTGATCTCCTGCTTCCTGGAAAGCAGAGTTTCTGTTGTAGAAACTTGTGGCTAATTCAGCCCATCTTCTTTATGAAGACACAGTGAAAAAATGACACATGAATATCGAAAAGCATCCCTGACAGAAAGTCTTTTTTATGAACTGATATGCTTATTGATAGGTCTGCCCTCCTAGTTGGGTACTTATGGAAGATGAGGACAGAACAGTGTAGTTAAAGCAGCATAAAAAAAATTGACCATGTATTTGATAGCAGTGCTGCTTTCAAAGAGAAAGAGACCAAGGCCTGATGTGTGTCCCTGCATCTTATCTCTCATATTTAGTATCCACGTGGTTATCTTCGTAACTATTTTTCTTTCTCTCCAGTCGACCCACCCTGTCTATCCAGCAGCACCCGCCTTCTGCAGCTATTAGTATTCAGCGGCCTGCACAGCCGAGGGATACAGCTACTCGGATTACACTACCGTCTCACCCAGCTATAGGAACACAGAAGCCACAGCTCCACACCATGGCTCAGGTAAACTGCAAGAAGAAAAAAAACCTCTTGCTTCTTCTAGAGGTCTCTCTTGTTTCTATCTTGAGCGCTAAGATTAAATTTGGGAAAAGAGTTAGTATTAGGTTAGAAATTCATGTTCTTTACAGTCAGTGCAGCATGATTCCATACTAAGTAAATATTTTAAATGTACTAGTCTTTTAACTTGAAAGTTTTCATTTCATTTCATAGAAAACCATTTTCAGTACTGGTACTCCAGTGGCAGCAGCAACAGTGGCACCTATTTTGGCAACGAATACAATTGCTTCAGCAACCACAGCTGGTGAGTATTCATAATGCTATTGTGGGAGAGTTGTGGGGAGTGGTTTTTGTTGGGGTTTTTGTTGTTTTTCCTCCTTAAGATGGGACCTGATTACTTCTGAGGAATTCTTTATTTATGGTAAAGACTGCATTTGGAAGTGCAGGAGCAGACTTCAGGAGAGAAATTGCTGGGTTCTTCAGGGAGGTTGTTTGGGTTGGGTTTTTTGCTCTCTTTATTTAGATGTAGATACACTGGTGTTATAGGGCTCTGTAGAAAGATCTTGTATGGTTTTTTCTTTTTCTTTAGGTTCTGTGTCTCACACTCAAGCGCCTACAAGCACCATTGTCACCATGACAATGCCCTCCCATTCTTCCCATGCTACAGCTGTCACGACCTCAAACATCCCAGTTGGTGAGTGATTTCAGTTTTAAGAGCGTGTAACTGATGCTTCAATTTTCTGTTTATACTAGTAGTGTTTGTGCATATTAGCAAATTAATGAGGGGAAGGAAACCAGTTCAAGCTGGGAGAAACCAATTAACAGGTTACTGTGGCATAGCTTTTTTAATACCAGAAAGAAATAGATGTTCTAGGAGAAGTAAGTAATAAAATGGCTTATTAACTTACTCAATTGCATTTTTAGACATACTTGGGCCTTTTGGCATTTCAGAACCTGCATTGTATATACTAGAAGTTTTAACTGCTTGGTGATAGAATATGGCTTTCATGGTTGATTTTGTAAGTTCCTTCCTGTGCTTCTTGAGGCGTTAGGTGTAGCCTAGTCGAGTTTGGTTAGTGTGTTCATTTGAAGGTAAAACACTAAGATCTAAAGGTCGGAAACTTATTTGTCTAGATGTGGAATCTGCCTGAGATGTTTCCTACAGAACCGCATTAGTTTCCTTCTGTTCGTCTCTGTTTTCCTGCTGACCTCCTCCTTGTTCTTTTGAAATCTTTTAATACCTTTCCCTGCCATAAGTTTCCAAGGAGTGAAGTTGTATCTCGATACATCAGTTTCCTGTAAAGCTTTTGTAGGTGTTTTCTTTCTTTTCTTGGCCTCTGTCAATGTATACTTGTCTGCCTTGATCTCATTTCCCTTGGTCTCTGTCAAGTTCTGCTTTGAAAACTTGGATAAATAAGTTCTTGACAGCAGAAAGGATTGGGCTGATCCTAAGGGAGAAAAAAAAAATTTTTCGTTTGAGTACTGGAGTAACTTAATCTGTTAGCAAGTATAACTTACATATACATTTATAATGTCCTTCTATTCTGGTACAAATTGATGAAAAATGCTTTGTTTCCCTTGCTCTTTCTTCCTACTGAGGAAACTTATCATCACTGTGGATAGGAAATCATCTGGGGATGGGGTGTTTTTCCTTTGGTGGGGGTGGGGGAGGGGGGAGTAGTGTTGGGGGTTTTGCCAGGAGAATTAATCTTGCCTTTGCAGTGTCTACCAGCTTTCCTTTGACTGTTAACTGATTACATGTTTGTCTTTATGCAGCTAAAGTGGTTCCTCAGCAAATCACGCATACTTCTCCCCGGATCCAGTCTGATTACACAGCAGAGAGGAGTAATCTCATACCCCTCTCTAGTCACCGGGCATCTCCAAACCCAGTAGCAATGGAAACTAGAAATGACAACAGGTGCGGAAATAACAGCTCTATGAATGAGAGTGTGTGTGAGTAGGTTTTGAGTGCCTTGCTGCTTTTCTAGGTTCTGATATGCTGGAAATAATGTGTTTTAAAAACCCGGGATGGGGGTGATTTGATAGTTTTGAACTAATCACGATAGTTGAGATACTTGATAGCTTATGACAGTTGAGATTACAAAACTCAGGGAGTGGCCTAAAGGCAGGGGTTGAAGACGAACTGTTGAAATGGTGTGTATAATACTTGCTCTCTTTGCCTGTAGGCAGTCGGTGCCTGTCCAGTTCCAGTATTTCTTACCAACGTACCCGCCCTCTGCCTATCCTTTGACTGCGCACACCTATACCCCCATCACCAGCTCGGTGTCTACCATTCGCCAATATCCAGGTAAGACAAGCTTTGGGGCAAGCTGACTTTGATGCTTTGTTCAGTTGTTAGCTTATGTATGAGCTTTAGTGGTGGGAGAAGCTAAGAGGTTTTTATGCTTGATTCTGACAATTTGTCACAAAAAGTCTTTAACAACTTATTGGCTGAGGGGAAAACTCATGGGCAAGGGGTATTGAACTACTTCAGAGGTACTAAACACAGCTAATAACAGTTTTCTCAGGAGTTTCACATTTGATATCCAAAGGCTTTCATCTCTAGAAGTAAAAGTTTTTGATTCTATAAATCAAAATAGTTCAACTCCTCCGAACCAAACCATCTCTTTGATGCATCTTCATTCCCTGCTGTTCTGATAAGCCCATTTTAATCTCTTTCCACATGAGTGTACAGTTTGAGAGAGAAACCTGAACCAAAAATGGAAAAAATAAGCTGCATTGCACACTTTTGCATTAGTGTTCTATTTAAAAGAATGGGGCAATTAATGAGTTTGAACTGTTGCAGTAATTTGCAGACAGTCAAAAAATCATGTGTAATGTGAGCCGACATAGTCAACCCAAACTTACGTCATTCTGTGACAAAATTTGGAGCACTTTTAGGTAAAACTGAGTGGTTTAGGACTGTTCTCTGTAATGTGATAATCTCCACAATCCAAACCCTAGGAATACGCACGATTTGGATTTTCATGGAACATCTGTGTCTGCTGGCAACATGTTACCCTTGAGCAGTATAGAGGGAATTTGGAAGGACTTGGAGGTGGCAGTGCCCATTTGCTGAATGGGAAAGTATGCACAGAGAATTGCGTTATTGGGGCCTGTTCTTTCTGTCGTTGAAATTCCAGTAAAAAGTTGCAAGTCCTGACTATGTCATGTCAGGATTTGAGGTGGGCTTCAGGATAATTAAATGACTTGCAAAAGGGACAGGTGAGCTTCTTTTGTACCTTCCTGTGCTTTGGCTGAAGGTTTTAAAGGAGAATGTGCAGGTGAGTGGTGGTACTTGGTGTTGGCAGCTGTGGTTGAGGAGTGGTTACAGAGCCCCTGATAGAACATGATTGCAGACTATCAGGAGCTTCAGTTTTGGTAGCATATTGGGGTAATTTTTAAAAAAAACAGATGCAGGTTCTTCAGCAGGAGCTCATTGACAGAGACGTTTTGCTTGTTAAATTGACTTGAAGCATCAGTTGAAGGTACTAATTATGGCAGTAACTGGTAACAACTCAAAGCAGACAATTCAAGGTATCAGGAGGGATATGCCATTTGAGGGCTTAGATAAAAGTGCAGAGGAGACTTTTTAAAAGATCAGTGAGATAAGGAGTGTTAATATGGAATTTTGATGAAGAATGTTGGCTTTGGCTTTCCAAATGCTGGTTGTGTTTTTATAGTCTCCCAAAAGGATTCTGTTGGATAGAAAGTTCTGCAACAAGATTGTTTCGCATAAGGTGTTCCACTAAGAGAATGAATGTGCCATACTTTATACAGAAGCCATTTTTAGGGACCTGGTGCCGGATTTCAGGGTTTTCACAGCTGTTTTTAGAGTGTCTTGTCAGCACAAGAACTTGATCGAAATCCTGTGACAATGAGAAAAACAGCTTGTTCTGCGATGAGAGGGCTCTCCATTGTTAGTAAGCAAGTCCATTGTTGGCAAGTTCGCACTTGCATTCTGTGTATGGCTGCAGAAATAGTGGTACTGTTCTGTAAAGACTGGAAATCTGGAGATCCAGGAACTGCAGGTAGTCTAACAGCGTTGTTAAATGCTGCCTGGGAGAAGTGTAATACGCCATATAGTAGATCTGGAAAGATGGAATCATAGTTGCTCAGAGCTGTAAATTCAATAAATGAATTGAACTTCTTAGAACAGGTGCTTCACTGGGAACATCGTTCTGCCACAAAAAGATTTCGTGTTCATTTTAGGTGTGGGATCCAGCCTATAATTGCAAGCCCTGTTCTGAGTCAGATAAACTGTTCTGAAGTTGAGTACAATCTTGTCCACTTGTGCTAAGGAGAATTTTTTTTATGACTATGTGGCTGGGGAAAGGGGATAAGGAAGTAAGCCCTGTTTTAAGGTACTTACACTTGAGCCTCTGCTTGCTTTTGTACAGTCAAAGGTTTGGTGTTTTTTAATTTATGCAACGATAAGCTCTGTGGAAAGACTGTCTTTTGAAAACAAATGGCTTAGGCTTCTTTTTTTTTTTATTTTTAAGTAGGGAAAATGCAAAGTGTTGGTACTTAGAAGCATTGCAAAATGAGATACTGAGCAGAAATAGTGCACAGGTTTCTGAGACTGGAAGCTGGGTACAGAAATATAATTTGAGTCTAACCAAAAGTGGACTTAAACTTGATCTTTTCTCTCTTGTTGCAATCTGAAATAGAAAATGGAATGAAAATAAACAGTAATGTTTCATTCTTGTGGCAGGCAATCTGGTCTCTCCACTTTCAAACTTGCTACTGCAACAAGCAGGCTGGCAAATTAATTTTTCAAAGCAAAATAGCCTTTGAAAGTAAATATTTGAGTGAGAGGTCCTAGGGGGAACCGAGGCGACCCACTGGGTAGGCGTGACGAGGTGTCTGTGTTGCTGCTCCCAGTTTCAGCCCAGGCGCCCAACTCGGCCATCACAGCTCAGACTGGCGTAGGAGTGGCCTCCACTGTCCACCTCAACCCTATGCAGCTGATGACTGTAGATGCGTCTCATGCCCGTCACATCCAGGGCATCCAGCCAGCACCCATCAGCGCGCAGGGGATCCAGCCAGCACCAATCAGTGCCCAGGGCATTCAGCCAGCACCAATTGGGACACAAGGACTCCACCCCGCTGCACCAATTGGCACGCAGGGACTGCAGCCAGCACCAATCAGTGCTCAGCAGCCACAAGCCGACACCAAGACTTCAGGTAAGAGCAACCAGCAAAGTCCATGCTTTGGATCTAGTCAGAGCAACTCAACTTCTGCCCTACAAATTTGGCTTATGTTTTTTTTCTTTTACTCTGACTAATGATCTTGTTATAGTCTCTGTGGTCCAGTAGTGGACGCTAAATACTATATATTACAATATAATATGCATATTCTTCCAGCAAATATTTTTTTTACCTATTTCTTAGTTTATTTTTTTAAGCGTACCGGGTAGAGTGTGTGGGTAGCCTTGAATGGGTTATTTCAGTGGAAAAGACTGGTAGTGCCTGAGCTTAAACAATTCTCTTCAGTAAGGCCTTGCGGGAAAAGTCATTTACGAGTAAACGATGTTCTCCAAACTGTTCCGGCTACGCATTAGATCACAGTAGCAATTAAAATACGGCCAGGTACCTTCAGCAGTTGGTAATCTGATCTTGGACTGTGATAGAAACCATCTTTCTTTAAAAGTGATTGGTCTGGTGAAACCCCAACAACTTACTGAAGGAATGGGATATGGCAACCAAGAGAGTATGCTGTTGCAAAGCTGGCAGACATTGCGTGGTGACTTCCTGACTGTCTAAATGCTCTGCATCAGTTAGTTGGCCAAACAGTCTTTGGCAGAAGGTCAGAACATAAACACAGCTGATGGTGCTTGCTTACAAGTGGCCTGTATTGCCACGTAGACTCTACCAGGAGTGTTATTCTGTTGACCCAGTTGTGTTGGTGATCTCCCTAGCGATTTTCTGCATTTTCCATTTCTTCTGGAAAAGATTATTTCCCTAGCAGCAGTTGTTAGGCAGGAGGTAGTTTCCATCTTGCCTGCAGAAGGTTCAGTGATCAGATTGCTTGTAGCAAAGGTATTGCTTACAAAATAGTCTGAAAGCACTACAGTTAAAGATTGAGGGAGTCAAGGGAGCGTGGACAGCATGTGCTCTGCAAACACCTGCTTTGTCATCGAATTTCCTTAAGTAACTGCTGCTTTTTCCTCTCTGTCTGTTCTTCTCTCTGCTGCGTCAATGTCCATCCTTCCCAGCAGTAGTCTTGGCAGATGGAGCCACCATTGTAGCCAATCCTATTAGCAACACGTTCAACACGGCTTCTGCAGCAACTACAGTTGTGCAGACCCATAGCCAGAGTGCCAGTGCCAGTGCACCAGCCCAGGGCTCTTCCCCGCGCCCAAGCATCCTCCGGAAGAAACCAACCACAGATGGGTGAGTAGAATTGAAGATGACGTGAATGACACTTCTGTGCAATCTAGTCTGGCTAAATGGAATCATTTCAGTGGAGATAAGACAAGTTCTAGCAGATTATTCAGTCAGCAGTGGTTGTGAGTAACCTGCTGATCTGTGAAACACACTTCTTTTCCTCCCCAGGGTAGGATATAGTTTTTCTCTTACACTCAGTAATAAAATTAGAAGAAGGACAGTTTGTCTCCTAGCTCTTGAAAGTGACCTTTTGAGGGAAAGCGGATTTGAGGCTTTCTTGCTTAGTGTAATAAAAACAAAGAGTTCATAATCTACTAAAATTAGAATTCCGTGCTTTGTCTTCAGTGCTTTTCTTGGAAGAATATGTGGATGAGTAGAAAGGATAGGATTAGTACCCTGCTGTGAAATCTGATTAGGAAAAAAGGAGGGAGTAACTTAAACTCTTAAAATATTTTATGTTGTCTATCTAATTTTAAATGCCTGAGTAAAGAGGGAAGAGGCAGCTTTAGAATTAACAATGCATTTCCTCCCGACTAACGACTGAAAACATTTGGAACTGATGTGTCCTATGAGACTAAAATTGCGTATTTTTTTATTTGGGTGGAAACCTTTTTTAAGGCAGAGAAGCTGCAGGCTGTAAAACTGAGACAGAAATTAAAGAAGCAGAGGTAGATCGCTAAAGGATGTTTCCATTTGAGAGGTTGATTATTTTGGACAACAATTTGACTTCCAGCCCCATGGGAGACTGAATAGTCTCTAAAATACTTTTCTGTATTCAGCCCTGTGCTGCCTAACATCCACATTCAGGGCTTGAGGTCTTGGAGTCAGGCTTTGACACAGTCTAGTCCAACTAAACGAAGCAGATGCCTGTCTGAGCACTGTTTAGTTCCAGATGATTTGCTCAGTCTTGAAATAGCAGTGGAGGACAGTGGCATGGCCAGACCTCCTTTTGTCCACTGTTGGAGCCTGGCAGTCTCATTAAGATGCTCTGACTGGCAGCATGAATGTAAAGCTGGCATTCTTGGAGAAGCCCTAAATGGGGGTGAGACTAGGCCAGAGCAACTAATCTTTTGTCTTTAAAGAAAATAAAACATAACATGTAATTTGAAAAGTAAAATGAGACTCTGTAGCAAATCAGTTATACTGAAGACAGAGTGCAATGATACAGCTGTAACTTCTATCCTGGTTTGGGCAAGAGAGGGTTGATTCCTTTGCTCTCAGTGGTATTTGTCTTTGCCTCAGGGAGGCGAGAATTTTAGATCCGTCTGTCTCTTACAGGCTGGCAGTCCGGAAAAGCTTAATTCCACCTCAGCCACCTGAAGTAGCTAGCACACGTGTCGAGAGTACTATGCGAAGCACATCTGGATCACCAAGGCCTGCTGGGTAAGACTTTAGGAACCAACCAACTGCATCATAATAGTTTCATTGTATTTGTTTGATTTGTATTCTTTGGCTATTGGAACATTTTCCTTTCTTTTGGGAAAGTTAATCTATTTTGAATTTGTCAGTGTGACGACTTTGAACAGACTAGACTAGTTCTGCTGTTGTGAAGCTGAGGCAGTAGCCTTTTAAAAGATGTGGTTGTGAGCTTTCATAGAAACAAACAAAAAACCCTCTGCTGTTGTAAGGGATAGGCTTTGAAACTTTTTTCTATAGTACTTGGAAATTAATGCTGAGGAAAGGTAAATGGAGCTTCTACCCTGTGTCAGTTGAGTTCAGTGGCTTTACAATTTATTGTTTTATAACTATTAGCCACAGTGGGAGCTCTTGCAAACAGAGGCTGTGGGGCAGTACAGCTTTGGGTAAAAGTTCCTCTTGTTTGCATTGTGAAACTGTCTTGATCCTTTTACAAGTATTTTGAAGTTACCTGGAATTAGTCATGAGATTTGCTTGTTACAGTGAGTGGAAGAAAATAGCATCTATAATAAATACAAAGGATTAGAAAGGGAGTGGAGGAGGAAATGTAATTGAGATGACACCTTCTCCTGTTGTTAAACCCATTACTGAGCCAGGTGTTGCTTGCGGGTGCAGGAAAAACTGGATAGTCTGAATCCAGCTCGGCTCATTCACTTTGTGCTAGGTGGTCATGACTGAGACGCAGTTAACTTCAGTTTGTTTTGCTTTTTTTTATGTTACAGTGCCAAGCCAAAACCTGAAATTCATGTGTCCATGGCCACTCCAGTTACTGTGTCTATGGAAGCAGTGTCTAATCAAGGTGGCGAGCAGCCCACCATTGCGGTCCCCCCCACCTCCCAGCAACCCCCCTCTGCCATTCCAACAATCATCGCAGCAGCCAGTCCCACTTCGCAGCCTGCAGCAGCTCTGTCCACCATTCCAGGAGCTGTCCCGGCTGCTCCACCAACTTCTACCACAATTGTGGCAGCACCCGCTCCTCCATCAACCATGAGCGGTGCCCTGTCAGCAGTGCTGGGTCCTGCAGTACCAGAGATAAAAATCAAAGAGGAAGTGGAGCCTATGGACATAATGCGACCAGTATCTGGTAGGTGGTTGTTAATCATCAGGTGGTTTCTTTTGTTGTTGAGACAGTGTAGAAATTAAGAGGATTTCAACACCTTCATCCTGAAAATGAAATTGCATCTCTTTCATGGTAGCACGGAACACCAGTCAAAGGGTTCCCATATGCCTTATTACTCATAAAGTTCTTCTTTGCCTTCTTCCTAATCTCCCATGAAATCACTTGTTATTGTGACTGCTTTGTTCGTTTTCAAATGATCCAACTCCAAAGAGTCTGTGTGAATTCCTTGCTTAAAATGCACACGCTCAGCAGCAGTACCAATATATTATGAATCAGTACAGTTAATTTCAGTTTTCTCACAAATCCTGCTGTTCAGGTCCAAGGGCCTTTCTTGTATGTGAAGAATTAGTGACCAGAGTAGGACTTCATAGGGCCCTCCTGTGATTCATGGATATTTTTCTCTAGAACTTTTTAGAATATTCGTTATATTGCCTTACTTACCCAGCTTGGCCATAGTTGCTATCAGATGGTATGATCAGTAAAATTCAGATCCTTATGGATCTCAGGTCAGGAACTATACAGTGCAAAATGATATAAATGCATCCCACATTCATGGGTTATGTGGTATCAGAGTTCTGTTCTAGTTGTTGGTTTCATCACTCTCCTTAAAGTTGTATGTTTTTCTGTGATGGAAGAAGCTGCTTGCTACAGGTGTCTCTGGAGCACAGGCAGATAGCATTAGGCTCTTCAGGGTTCTTTTGTCTCTTACTGACAATTGTGGGTATGCCAAATTGTCAAGAGGTCCCATCCTAAAACTTTTTGTTGCAGCCTTAGTCACGGCTGATTGAGCGTTTCCCTCCAAATGTCAAGGAGTGTTCCCTCAAGCTACCTGCTGCTGTGCTGCCCAACTTCAGGAGTGTGTTGATTGGTGCAATAACCTACTGACATGGTGCTGTTGACTTGGCAGTACAAGTAGACTCTTGCAAGGAGTACTGCAGTCCCGGTTTGATTGCATGTGACTCTCTACTTGCATTACAAAGAGGAAAGGGACTTGCCTGCTATTGACTGTGAGCTGTGCTGGCGGACATACAAAGATATCTTTTTTTTTTTTTTACAGTAACACAAGTCAGCTATTAGTGTGGATTTCTTTTTGTAGCATTTAACTAATGTAAGCTTCGAGTATGAAGGAACTGAGGGACCATTGTCTCTGCTCTCTTTCTTTATGCTCTTGTACATGAGACACTAAAGATCTTAGGGTATAGGTTTGTCCTAGCAATTACTGCTGGCTTAATATCTGGCCTTCTACGTACATGGAGCTGAAGTGCACATACAATGGAGTGCATGCTCCTCACAATGCACTGAAACAGCAACTACTGTTGGAGGTAGTGTTCAAACAATGCTAACGTGTTACCTTTACGCTACTGATGGTTTGGGTTTTCTTCCTCTTTCCTTCCTCTCAGCAGTCCCTCCTTTGGCTACGAGTACTGTGTCTCCGTCTTTGGCGTTGCTGGCCAACAACCTTTCAATGCCTCCAAGTGATTTGCCACCTGGTGCCTCCCCGAGGAAGAAACCCCGTAAGCAGCAGCATGTCATCTCCACAGAGGAAGGGGACATGATGGAAACAAACAGCACTGATGATGAGAAATCCACTGCCAAAAGTTTGCTGGTGAAGGCAGAGAAGCGCAAGTCTCCTCCAAAGGAGTATATAGGTAATGTCATCTCTAATGTCTTTTTTCCTATTCAAATGTCTGTATTTTTGCTTCCTTTTGTTTGTCAGAGAAGGTGCTCTGTCATTCTCCTGCTCTGAAAGTATAAATAATACAGAATCCAAGTACCAGTTTCTCAGCACTTTCTATATAGTGATGTTCAGGGGAAATAACCTTTCTTGATATATAAAGCATCATTTTGTATGAGGTAGTGCTTACCAATCTTCTGCTGGAGTTATTGTGTCATGCTGATCTCCTACTTTCACTAACTTGATGATGATAATAATAAAGTTCTCCCTGGATCCTTTTCTAGATGAAGAAGGTGTAAGATACGTCCCTGTGCGTCCAAGGCCGCCTATCACATTGCTCCGGCATTATCGCAATCCTTGGAAAGCCGCTTACCACCACTTTCAGAGATACAGTGATGTCCGGGTAAAAGGTCAGTCTGCTTCTTGTAGTTTGACAGTTTCATTCATCCAGGATGAACCGCTTCAGTGTACCTGGTAATGGTGTCTTAGGAGCAGTCTTAGCTAGCTGGTGTTGATAAGCAATCCCACAAAAAGATTTTGATTGCAATTTGGAAAACAAGGGTTGATCAAGTGAGCTAATGACTTTTGTTAGCTAGATGTTGCCTAAATCTCTTCCGCTCTCAAGATAAAGGAGGAAAAAAGGGAAGGACACTACATAGAATTAGCTATAATTTTGTAAAAGAAAAAGTCAGATGGTTATTGAGAAATGTATTTATGTACAGTGATAGAAACTTAATAAAGAAAGTAATCCTTAAAGAAGTGACATGCTATGGTGATATGCTACAGTTTAGTTTTCTGATTTTCTTACTACCTAACAACATTCTAGATTTACCGTAACTAGTCTTGTCAACTAACAAATGGGCTTTTAAAGAAGGTATTTTTCTAATACAAGGAAAATAGAGATCAGATACTGTTCTTTAGGCTTTTTAGCTAATATCTTAGAATTTTTAAGCAGACTGGGTTTTCATAACTGTGTAAATATATCAAGGAGGGAGTAGATATGTATTTCAGTGGTAAAGGATGGACCCTTTTTCATGCAGGGTGTTGAAACACTGAGCACTACCTTTTTTAAATGGGGGGGGAAAAACAGGACATAATTTTTCTGGAAATACAGATAACCTGTTAATAAGTGAGAGCAGCGGTCAGATACGTGGCAGATGGGTAGCTATTTTCTTATCCGAATCAAAACCTTGCTCACTCTCATTTATTAAGATGTATCGATGCGCAGAGTTGGGTTAATGTTTTTGTTTGAGAAGAGAGGCCTGGTGAACTCCTGAAATTTGAATAATATATCTTTGTATTTCCTGGTGACAGAAGAGAAGAAGGCTATGCTGCAGGAGATTGCCAATCAGAAGGGTGTATCCTGTCGTGCACAAGGGTGGAAGGTCCATCTCTGTGCAGCACAGCTACTACAGCTGGTAGGTGAATGGGGCTTGCCAGCTTCCTACAACATGGGGGAACAGAGAGTTGCGTAAGACAGGAGGATGTTTTTACAAACTCAATACATGGTCATCTGGCATTGGGATACCGTAAAGGAGCTGGTGTGTAGTGCCCAAAGGGAGTGGGACGTGCTTTCCCCTTTCTCAGGAATGTGGCGTAAGTGGCTTGGAAACTTAGAGTGTTGATTTTGATCCAGACATAAGAGCTGATGTATTTTGTACAGATGATCAAAATTGGCAACTCCCTCCTGCTGATGCACAGGTCTGAAGAAGCGTCTGTTTGGGATGGTGCGGCTGATCTGAGGAGGCAGCACTGATCCACATTCCTGGATGCTTCTGTTTCAGGTTGGGGGTGAGGTAGGTGCTCTGCATTCTAGCACCAAACTCCCCAAAACCTCTGCATTCCTGGAATAGTATTGTGAGAAATAGGGGAAACAGTTCTGGTTAGGATCCATGTTTGTTCAGAAGTGGAGCAATCCTGTAAATAGGATGTTAGTAAGAATGATAGTGCCACACTCTACGTCAGAGGCTCCATCTTCTGAATTACTAACATGAGCCAGCTGAGAGGGGAACAGATTATCATCTTCTCTGTGTAGTTTTCTTAATGCGGGCAAATGTTTTCTGGCCTAGTGGTGAACCTTCTCATGAAGTGCTAATGTCTTTTAGACAAACCTGGAGCATGATGTGTACGAGAGACTGACTGCCCTGCAGGAGGGACTCATTCCGAAGAAAAAGGCAGCGACCGATGATGACTTGCATCGAATCAATGAACTGATACAGGTAGGTTCCTGTGGTCTCTCAACCCAGCAGAACTGCTTTACCCTTTATTACAAAATATCCTACTGCAGCTAGTAAGAGCTAAAGCTGGCTTAAAAAAAAATCACACACGTACACTTCCTGTGTTTCCAGTGTTGTCAGTTACAAGTGGTATTACGAAAAGGTACAGCGGTTGCTTAGACCAGACGGTCTGCTGTTAATGACAATACTGTTTCATTTCAGGGGAATATGCAGAGGTGTAAACTTGTGATGGATCAAATCAATGAGGCTCGAGACTCCATGCTAAAGGTCTTGGATCACAAGGATCGTGTTTTGAAGCTTCTAAACAAGAATGGAACTGTCAAGAAAGTATCTAAATTAAAGCGAAAGGAGAAGGTGTAAAGCCAGAATAATGACTCTGGAAATGGAGAACGTGTACAGAATGGAGTTGAACCTTTTTGTAGTTTGGGTTTATTTTTAAGCAGAGCATCTGAATAAAAAGGATGAGTTTAGGGAACAGATGGCAACAGATGGACATGTGAAGCCTGGTGACCTGAAGGGATTGTCACTGATCTGTCATAATGAACAAAGATTTCTCTCGGGCTCATCCCTTTTTAAAGTCTTTCCAGTACCATTTGTTTAACCCTCCTGATGTGTCAGTGCCTACTAATTGGAACTAGTGATGCAATGTGTGGTGGACAGCGCTCTCCTGTTCTGCAGCTTAGTGGTAAATGTACACAAGGTGTGTATATGCCTGTAATGCAGGAGAAGATTCTGCAGGGGACACCAGGAGGCTGACATACAGGTGTATGCTGTCGACCCAGACAGCAGCCGTGCTTCAAAGCATTGAAAATGACACCGCTTTCAGTTACCCCGTTCAGTTCTTGTTCTTCTGCCCTTCCGGTGTCTGAAGGAGCCTTCTTAAACCAGTGCCACTGCACTAGGAGATCTGCCACATTCAGAATCTCCAATGGCTCAGAAGTCCTAGCTGTCAAGTTTAAAAAAAAAAAAAAAAAAAAAAAAAAAAAAAAAAAAAAAAAAGGAAAAAGCAGGGGGGAAATCATTTCAAAGTGATTTTATAGTGTCAGTGTGTGTGTGTCTATGTTGGTGCTCTGGGATACTTGTTTTGAAGAACCTCTTGCAACAGAGGACTTCCTGTAGCTGGTGTAATGTTAATTGTATGTACCACATACATCCTGAAAACATTAATAAAGGACTTGGAGGTTTTTGTATGTGAGCAGTTTGTATACCTTTATACTAGTGAAACTATTCACCCTGTAAACTCAAAAACAAGTTAAAGCCTTGAAAGAAGCCTTTTGGGGAGAAGAAACAGAACGTTGGGAAGTAGTCAGCCTCCTGTGCTGCAGAGGGAAGGATAACTTAATTCACGTTTCAGCTCCTAAAGATGCAATATGGATTGCCCCCTGTGCACTTGTGCGTTTAACCTTTATTTTTCAGAAAGGTTGCCGAATCAGTTCATTTTTAGTCTCCTCGGGAGGGGGCTTCAGTTTCATGAACTAATTCTGTTTTAAGAATACTTTTTTTTCCTCATCCAGTTACAGGGCTGTTATCTTGCCTTTACTCAGAACTGAGTTCTTTCAGAAGTTAGATTAGAAAAAATGGTATTTAATTCCTTATTTCTGATTTTTTAACTAGAGAAGTAAGTCGAATGTCCCTATAAACACTGTTGTTGTGTTTTTAACACACGCAAAACCAACTTATTTCAGATTTCTCTGGAGGGCAGTCTCATTTTCATATTAGCTTGATTTTACTTTTTAAAATAAAAACACTTTCACTGTAAGATACAATTCTAGTATAATGATACTGTAACTTCAGTAATAAGAAAGTTATGATAATTGTTGGCTAATTTCCTTGGCTAGAAGAAAGAAAACATCAAAATATCCCTACAGTTTTACAGGCCCGCACGGAGTGTGTGCGTATACATGTGTATGTTGAAATGCAAGAAACTCTGGCACAGCACAAATTAAAATGCGAGAGGTAAGACATGAAAATGTGGGAATCAAATAAACTGCCGCTTGTCACCTTGTATTTCTTGTGCTTCAGGAACAGAACATGCACAACTGGTCAATATTTGTTTGATGTTGTCATGGTAATAAAACACTGACACCACCAATGCTCCCAGGTTCGTAAAGACTCTGCAAGAAGCTCGCTCACAATTATAAAGTTGCCTTTTGTAGGGCTGAGAACTGTTTTGCATCGTTGGCAAAGGGCTTTTGGATGAAATCCAAGGCATTACCAGCAAAGGGTGAGGTATTTGGGGGGGAAGGGCGGGAAGCATTCTTTTAAGGACTGCGGAAGTTAAAAACTTGCTCTTAATCCTTTCTTCTAGGCTATTCTCATCTGATTCTTCGGAACCTTAGTTTTCATAAGCTGGTATTCAAGGCTATCATCTAGACTGAAAGGATCATGCTATTCCATAACCTTAGAATGGTAATAATTTCAGTGTTATCCTAGTGCTGCAGAAACCATATAGATTCTGTAGGAGAAAGTAAGATCCACTGTCATTCAACTAGGTTGAAACTAGGTTTCTCCAACTGATGTTTTCTTGCCTCTTATTTATTCTTTATGCTTAGCTCAGGAATGGTATACAGAAATTCCAGTTTACAATCTTAAAGAGCTATGCCAGTTTATTTGTCTCTCGAGGTTGAATGTGTAGAGTGCTTATACTGGGATCTGCAAAATCTATTCTTCAGCTTTCTTAAGTGTTTTGCCTGTGTTCTCAGAAGGAAATTAGAAAGCAGCATTGTGGTTTGCCACAGGGTTCCTCTATCGCGTTAACTTGCTGTACACTGAGAACACCTCGTACACCTGAACACCTTGACTTTTACAGTAATCCTCATCCCAGAGACTTAACCACTCAAAACAACCAGCTGGGACAGAAGTCTCTCCTTTGAGAGCATATACTGAGCCTCTATTTCTACAACATGTCCTACAGCCATTGATGGAGTAACTACTGCTCTGGGGTATTTTTAATAGGGTTGTGTAGAATGGGTGGAGGGACGAGAAGCAGTTAGAAACACGTAAAAAGCAGTTTTTGTTCTGGTGCGGTTGTGACACTTGGTATCTTTGTGCTACTGCCAGAAACGTGTTTTACATCTCACTGTGAATAAAATCTGCTCGGCGGCCAGGGCTGTCTTTATCACCGTCTTTGCGAGCAAAAACCACAGCGACAAAAGCGACTGCCAGCCTGCCGAAACTGAAAAGTATTTTGGGTTTGCCCTTGCTCCCGCTTCGTCCTGCCAGGCCGGATGAAGCAACCCGCCGGAGGAGCCGTGTCGGTACGTACGTTCCCGTGAAACCCTCCGCGGAACAGGCCTCCGGGCCTCCCTCACGCCCGTCCCCTCACCGGGAAGCTTCTACCCGCGCTGGGCAAGGCCGGGACAGGCCGAGACTGTCAGAAAGGGCCGGGGAGCCCCGCGACTCTCCTCAGCCGTGAGGTGGAGGCGGGACGGACACCTCCCTCCCCCCTCCGCCACGCCGACTGGCCCCAGCGCAGGGAGCGCCTGCCAGGCGCTGCCCCTCCGCGCGGCGGGACGGACCAAGGTCCCCAGGAACCGGGGGAGGATGTCGGGGGGGAGGCCAGTGGGGAGAGTCTCCCCGCCCCGAGCCAGGGAATGGATGTTTCCGACGGCGAGCCCCTCCTCTGGAGTGGCGTCACAGCGCCTGCTGGCCAATGGGAGAGCGGCTCACCCGCCACGTGAGGGTGTCTCCCCCCGCCCCCCGGGTCAGCGCGCAGCCGGGGGCGGGGGAGCCCCGCGCGCGAGTGGCCCCTCCCGCCCCCGAGACTGTTTGTCCTCGCACGTGCGGCCCGTCACGTGACGGGGAGGGAACCCGGCCCCGCGCGCCCTCCGGCTGGGAGCGGAAGTCCCCGGTATCTATGGTTCCGAGGGGGGAAGAGTGTCCTCCCTTCTCTATGGTCGCGCTGGCACCGCGGGGCCGACGGGAGGCTGGCGGACTATGTACATTTTTCCTTCATTACCTCACGAGCAGGGAGGAGGCTGCCGGGATAGCGGAGGACCTTCCCTCGGCCTCGCTCCAGTCCTCCAGCTCCCCTCGCTGCCCGGCGGCCCCGGGAAGCCCGGCTCCCGGCCCGGCCGCGGCGGGCTCTGCCCCCCTCCCCCCGCCCGCCGGGCCCGCTTCTCTGGGGAGCCTCGCCCAGGCCCATGGCTCCATGAGGCGGGAGAAGGAGGCGGCGGCGGCGGGGCAGCAGCGGCGGCGGCGGCTGGGCTGAGGCGGAGGAGAAGCCGCGTCCGGCCCGGGACGGGTGCAGGAGGTGGGCGAGCCCGGGGTGGGGGAGGGGAAGGCGCCGGCGTCCCGCCCGCCCCGGCGGCAGGGAAGGGGTCAACGGGGAGGGGGGGCCCGCTCCCTAGCGCCCCCTGGCGGCGGCGGTTCTGCCCCGCCGGGGGGGGGCGGGCTGCGCCCTCCGGGGGAGCCGGGCCGAGGCGCGGGGGGGGCTGCGGGGGCTTCCCGGGCCGTGCTCCCCCGCGCGCCGCCGGCGGGGCTGGTGGAACCCCCGGAGACGCCGCCGGAAAGTTTGTGTCCGAGCGCGCGCGGCTCGTCCCGCCCCGCGGCGGGGCCGGGAGGGGGCGGCGGGGCCCGGCCGGCCCCTGTGCTCCACGGGCGGGGTGGGGGCGGCGCCTGTGAGCGCGGGTGGCACCCCCGCCCGCCCGCGGGGCAGGGCGGCGGGGCGCTCCCGGCGAGCGCCGGCAGCGGGGCGTTGTGCCGGGTCTCCGGCGGGTGCAGCCACAAAGTAGCGGGCTGAGGCCCTGCGCAGAGTCCGCGTCTCCGCGGGTTTGTATTCGCGGCTCAGGCGCGTTGTTCCGTGCAGGAGTTGCTTCCCTGGGCAGGGGGAGCCCAGAGACGAGTGGCTGGCGAAGGCCTTCCGCGGCGGGGAAGCGGGGCCCTCGCCGGAGCCGACCAGTGCTCAGTGCAGCCGCCTTTGTTAGGCCCCTTCTGCCTGCTGCAGGGGCTGGTGGGGTGATAAAGGGAGAAGACCTCTTTTCTGCCCCTTGCCAGGTCTTCAATTTAAAATGAAGAGTTATGGTTTCAAACAAATAAGTAGATTATTTTTCCCCCTAAACGCAGCTAGCCTTCAGTGATAACTTGAAAAGGCCAGCAGCTTCACCGAGCCACAGTAGCATAACTTTCAATAGGCACTGAAGAAAACTACATGTTTACTTTGTCAAAGTTATACTTTTCCTTTTTTTTTTTTTTTTTTTTTTTTTTTTTTTTTTACAAAGGTAGAGATCAAAGGAACAAGGATAATTTTCATTAGGTCTTGTAAATTGTTCCTTATGCAGATTATCTTTCTAAAACCTTGAGGTGAGGATTCCTAAGCAGAATATGCACTGCAAAGTGTTCGTATTTTGTGTTGAGAGGCATGTGTCTCAACACGTCTCATACCAGTTCCGGTTCAGTTCAGGATGGTATGACTCTTACAATGGCTGATGAAACTTCATGGATAAAGTTTACATTGTTTGCATGTGCAGAGAAGGAAGGGAGTTGTCACACCATTAATTTCAGTGCATATCACACACCCCCGTTCTGTGTATGTGCTGTCAGTTCAGCCATCAGTTAAATACTTGGAAGAGCTGGAGGGATGCTCTGGTGGTTAAAGAAGTGGCCTGGTACTCACAAGAGCTGAGTGTGACTTCCAGTTCTCCATGGTGTTCTCTGTGACTTATGTGTCTGTGCTTTTAGCCCCATTTGACAGATGGGGAACTGTTTTTCCCTCCCTTTGTGTGTTTAGATCTCATGGTGATGATGGTATTACACATTTAAGTTCCTACTGTTGACATGTGGTCCTTGCCTATCATCTTCGTTCATTTTTGTCTCCACAGGCTTTCCTCCCTGTATTTGTTCCACCCCTTCTTGTGATGCAAGAGCTAGCATTCTCTTCTTTGCAAGCAAAACACTGTTCTGGGTTTTTTTTATACCATATCTGTTTCCTGCCATTACCACTTCTCTCTGTTTAGACTGTGCGCAGTCTTCAGCTGTTCCTTTCCTGCATATCCTGACTGTACACCCTACATGTTTACTTGTGAGCACTATTGATTTACTTAATCCTAGAAAGTAAATGCAGATTCTAGTTCTTGGGGTCTGGAAAATAGTCTGTTGTTGAGAAAATGGTGGTTCAACGCTTGTAGCTTCTCTTTGTGTCTGGCTTAGGCTAGGCCCCCTAAATCAAGGGCAGGACCCCTGGGAGTCCAGCCCTGAAGGTGTCATTTGGAGTTGTTGTTACTCTTCTATTGAGAATGGGGAAGGGAAATGCACTTGTGGTTTTTCAATAGCTTGTTTGCCATTGGTGCAGGCATTGACCGAGGGGGAACGGGTGATCCAGAAAAGTAGTGGATGGGGTATATCTGTAGTCCAAAGTCTTTTTGTCTTTTTTCTTCTGTTCTCCCACAGTTTCATTCCCTTTATGGGAAGGCTGGTAATGTTTTTTTTGTGATGAGCTGCCTATTACAGTGTTCAGTACACCTCACCAATAACTTTAAAAGTGTGATTTCATGCATGTTGTGTACACACTTTCAATTTATGTGTCAAAACACCCATTCTGCTTGCTGAACTGGTTTTAGTTCTGTACTTAGTTGCGAGGGTTTTCTTCCTCTTTTTGCAAAAGCAAACCTCTCTGACACCTTAGCAGAAGCAAGGAAGCAGCTGTTGGTTTTTCACCTATAACTGTTTTGTGTATTGCTTTTTTTTCCCCACCCCCTCCTTGCCAGGGTTCTGCAGTGCTTCAGGCAGCGAGTTTTGAAGCAGGATGGGAAAAAGACGTTGTGTTCCTCCACTTGAGCCCAAGCTGGCAGCTGGCTGTTGTGGGGTAAAGAAGCCCAAATTGTCTGGGAGTGGAACGCACAGTCATGGGAATCAGGCCACAACTGTACCAGGCTCCAGTTCAGGTCCTCTTCAGAACCACCAGCATACAGACGGGAATAATGGAAGGGAGAACGTATCTGACTTGACTTTGGGCCCAGGAAATTCCCCAATTACTCGAATGAATCCCACTTCAGGAGCTCTGAGCCCACTTACTCGGCCCAATGGAACTGCCAACAGCACCAAGAACCTGGTGGTGACAGCGGAGATGTGCTGCTACTGCTTTGATGTACTCTACTGTCATCTCTATGGTTTCCCTCAGCCACGACTTCCTCGATTTACCAATGACCCCTAGTGAGTAAATCCATGTGCGGGAGGAAAGCTGAGAAACTAGTATCCAGAGCTGTGGTTTGGTTGGGGAGGGATGAAGGGTTTCCTCTGGAAAATGGGAAAACTGGTATGCAGGGAGGAAGGGGGGCGTTCTGCTGCTTGTTTTGTCTAACAGAAACAAAAAGTGATGCGCTGTAAGTGCACCAAAGAGTAAAAATACTCTGTTATGTGTGTTGGTGGAGATGAGTGGAGCTTTGAAGAGTGGCCTTCAAGGGAGAACATGCTTAGCTCTACAGAAAGAGAGCTAGGCAAAATATGAGGAAGTGTGGTGCTTCTTCAGCTCACTGTCTGATGTGTTGCGTGAGATGTTGCATTACTTTATCAAGGAGTGCAAACGCACTTCATGATAACGTTCTGTTAAAGTTTGCTCCCTTCTTTGTAAACAGATTCCTCTGCAAAAAATTAACTGCACTGTGCTTCCCATAAAATTGTACTAAAAGAATGAGTGAAACTGAAATTAGAGTTTTCAGAAAACAGTAAAATAATGTCATTAGTTTGAAGAGGATCCTGCTTCTAATGTCAGGCACTAACTTGGTGAAGGGACGAGGGGAGAGACTTCCTTCCGTGAAGCAAGTGGAAGGGCATAAAGTAAGAAGTTGAAACAAGTTCCTGGCTCATCCTGAAACAAGTGCTGAGCTGGTGAGAATTGAACAAGGACACTCACAACGGTGTTCAGTTGTCCAAGTTAATGGGTTTAGCAGGGAGGGGAACCAAAAATCTGCCAGCTGTGGAACTGAAAAACTGTGTTATGGAGGTAGTGCTAGTTGGGCAATATGGGGAGAAACGGAGAGTTAACTTTCAAGGACAATACGAAGGTTAAGAAGAAAGGAGTTGTGTATGAGAAGAAGTGAGGAGAAGGATTTATGAAGGTATTTTGCTTTGGTGAGATTTAGCTAATGTTTATCTGAAGGTTGAACGCGTAGGTGTGGAAATGTTAATGTTGTTAAAATGTTTGGTGGAAGAATTATATGCGAAAGATCAATGGGAGATACACCTTCTGACACTCCTCCAGGGGCCATCTCCAGAACAATAGATACAATAAAAAGTTGTTGACATCCTTAATTTAAGTTGATGAATTTTAAATTGATGTAAAGGAACAATGGCTTAAACAGGTCAAGGACTTTTTCTATGTATTGAATGTCTCCCTACCTTATTGGCTGTCAGTGTGGATGTAGGTTGTGCACCCATGCAGTTATTATCCGAGCAGGATTATGGATACATGTTCTGAATGCTACCGCAGACTAAGCTGTTTAATATTGTAAGTACAAGTGAATGGAGAAATACTCTCGACTAGAATATAGAATAGTTCCAGGGACTCCCCAAACTGAAACATTTCTGTTGTTTTTCATACCTAAGCTAAGTAGGCTCCTTTTAGAAAATGATACATTAGTCTGCTTATTATTTTGTCACTTGAAATGCAAAGGGGTTTTTTTGTTGTTGTTGTTCTGTTCTTAAGTCAATAAGAGAGATTACTTTATACAGATTCATTATTTTGGCGTTAAAGGAGATTTCTAGCTGGATTTTGTTGCTGTTTCTGTTGGCTAGTTTCAAAAAGGGCGTTCTTTCAGGAATCTCAGCTGTTTGAATTTTATGCCCAAATTTGAAAAGTAAAAAATCTTTCACTGGGCATTTTTGTGCTGATAATTTAAAAGTCTTTTAGATCAGCACTCCAAAGCAAAACCAGCTCTTCTCTTTTCTTCCCCTCCAGGCAAACGCCTACCTGAATTTTCTTGTGTTTCAGCATTTATGCTGTTGCTTCTAGCAAATAGTTGTATGTACCCCAGGAAAAAGCATGGGGTTTGCTCTCTTGTAGAGCAGCACACAGGGATGATCTGTCACACTTGAGACAGTAATGTAATGAACTTCAAGCCAAATGTTATCAAATACAAGAGTAAGCAAAGTGAAAATACATAAATAATTTGCATTGTTATCCTTTGTAACAACATTAATGTTGACGTAAGAGACCTTTGAACAAAACAAAGGTATATACCAGAAGTCTCTCTGGACAGACAGAAAAGAGACTGTTGATGGAAGGAATAGAAAGATGCACAGGTTTGTCCTGACCTATTTCTCAGAAAACAGATCTTTTAAATTGGTGCTGAACCCCAAAGTAAAGATAGAAGTAGTCGTGAAGGTCAGGATTCTGCATAAACAGGATAATAACATAAAAGTTACAGGGTTATGACTTGAAAACTACTGTGAATTCCAATTACCAGCTTGAGAGGATATGCACGTGGACAACAATCTTGATGGGAATTATGGAGCTGGTAGATACCTACGGAGTAAGGGAACCTTACATACATGTTAGCAGCGAGGTTCACAGATCAATGAAGAGAAGGTGGCATTGCAAGACTCTGAATTAACTTGGTAAATGAAGAAAATATACCCTTTGTTGTTCAGGTTACTGAAAAAATGACAATTTTGAACCTGTATAGCATGCCAATAGTTAACTATGGTTACTTCCACTTTTGTACTTCAGTCTTTGATGTTTTTAATAGTAGGTATTACAAACTGGTACTAAAACTACACCATGCAAGTTTCCAGTTGCCATGCAAGACAAATAATAAGATACTTGCATCATAAAATCTGTACTGTAACAAATCTGTACCTTTTTTTCCTAGTAAAAGGTAAATTCTGATTTGAACAAACTGTATTTTGCTACTTTAAAATTCCCTTTGTAGTTGCAATTGGAGAACCTAGTTTTTAATTGCTGAAACTCCCCTCCCCTCAGCCTAGTCAACTTGCATCAAACACACCTAAGTAGGATGTTGTGGCTGGGGGAGAAATGGTTGCCATAATGTGCTCAGGATATGGCTGCAAAGTACTGGTAAGTGCTCTTGGGTGAACATGGGCAAAAAATTGTTGTGACTTTTCTCAGTACATCTGGGAAATACACTTTTCAGGGAGGGGCTGTGGAACAATTGGCTTATTGTCAGCTGCACCTGCGGTTTGCTAAGCGTATTTATTCTTCAGATATAGAAACAAAGTCTTTTCTACAGTGAAAAACTTTATAATAGTGAAATTTTACATACTTGTACAAAATCCTAGTCTTTTTTTTTCATGCCTCAGTTGTTATGATCACAGTGAAAAATTGTTAAAAAATGTGCTTTAAGATCTTTTAAAATATGACAGCCTTCTGAATGTAATTATCCTGTCCTTTCTGGTAATGTCTCTTCTATTATAGACGCAGAAAGCTGTGTCACAAGTCAGTGGAAACTTTTTTTTTTTTTTTTTTTTTGAGGGGAAAGAGGTGAAATGGAAATGTTAACCTGTAATTTGAATCCAAGAAGAGAAGGAGTTTACTTAGATTTTTATTCTGTCAGTGATGCTTTTCATTTTCTCCCTTCCCTTTTCTGTTTGGGGTGACTGTCACATGGGCTAAGTAATGGTTTCAAAACTTTAATTAGAATTAGCAAAATTTCCACTGAGCTTGTGACAGTAATGTTTCTCAGAAATCTCCTTTGTAAGTTTAGTATCTTTTTTTGGTAAGCTTTCTAATGTATTTTCTTATGCTCTGTTTCTGTTTTCTGTTTCAACATATGGTAGTTAGATGAAAGTGTAGAGGAGTGATATCCTGCAAGTGCCTTGAAGTGTTGTTGGAAAACTAGAACAGTAAATCCTCTGTCTTGGTCAAGCAACCGTAAGGTGGCTGATGGCTGTGGAAGAATGTTTCTGCTTCCTCTGTGTGCAAAGTACTTCACAATTATCACTTAAAGGCTATTTGCTATTTTGGGTAGTACTTCTGCCGTTGGTCACAGCTAGTAACTAGATCTTGAATGATGGATTTATGCTGTGAYAGAGTTTTTTAATTCCATTGTTGCTCTAAGGAACATGACTGGGCATTGCTTTATCACTACAGTTTAAATTATGTTCTAACTACTTAGACATAAGAAGCTCTGTTGCCTGTATTTGAGAAATCATCCACACTCCATGCTGGTTTTGTTGTCCAAACAGAATCCCTTCACATTTTTTGTAATGTTTGCTGCAAAAATATATTGCTTACAAGAGCTTCAAGAGTTTGAGGAAAGTAAGTGTCTGCGCTCTGATGTAGAATCAGTTATTCTGTTTTCATGTTTTAGAACTCCTGCCAATGTTTGTTTAATTTCAGGAAATTCTTTTCTTAACACTGCATGTTTTCTATCATATTACTTATCTTTTAAAGTTCAATAGAAATCCATAGACTGATGTGTGGAATCACTAATGACTAACTTTCTCATTTATGCTTGGGTTCAAAGTGACCACATCTTGAATTCAGTACTGTAATCTGAAAAAGTAAGATCAGTCATCCTGTTTTTATAATTAGATCAGCATCATCAGTTGCCTTGCAAAATTTTCCAGATGTTTGGACATTCTTGTATGGCTGCAGCCACCATTGTCCTGTCTTTACTGTTTCTCTCTACAGCTGTTTGTAACTTCACTCACTTCTGTAGAAGTGAAATTTTTGCTTTTAATATTCACTGTCGTCTTCACTTGTTTACCTATTCATAGAGCTCTTCTGAATACTGTTGTTCTGAACTTCTTGCTTTTTGGGGCTTAATCATGGCTTCTAGTTTAACAGATTGAAATGAGCCTGCTGAATTTACTGTTATGCCTGTAAACATGCCATTTACATGTTACAATCATGAATTTACTGTTATGCCTGTATTCATGATAGCAGACAGGAAAGTGGAAATCTGTGTGATGTTTGAGTAGGAACAATATAGTGATTTAGATGTGCGTTCAGCAGGACAATCTGTGTAAATATAAATCAAATGTAAGGTAAGCAAAAGATGTGAACATAAACTGTTTGAGCACTAGGGATGGACCCAGAAGTTCAGATCCTCATGGAAATATCAGGGGAAAAAGCCCTACGCTTGCTTTTTATCCCTTTAAAAAAAAAGAAAAGCTTTTATTGCAAACCTGAATTATAGATGGTTTGTAGAATGCTTGGGGATCTTTCAGGTTCAATGGTGTGATAAATAAGTAATCTTACTTCCTTCACCTATATTAATTTTGATATGGGTTGTCATGTAAACTAGTGGATGCTACTAAGTGAGGCCATTACTCACAGAGGTAATCAGAGGGGTCAAATAACCTTATCACTCATTAGAAGACAGTGCAGAGTCTGGCCAGGAAGGTGTTCGTGGAGAGCTTACACAGTACTGGTAGAGAGAAAGGAGTATGCTGAAAAGGTGGTGGGGGATGCTGGTTTTTGCATTTGGGGGTGTGTGGGTGTGGGGTTTTATTACTGCTAGATAGCAGGTGAGAAAACATGCCTATTGGGGTTTATTAGAAGGAGAGAAAGCAAGTGCACGCATATGTGCTCTTTTACACCTTGTTGGTCTCCCCTTAGCAACCAAGTATCTCTAGAGGCTGGAGTATCTCTCTCTTTCGCCTTTTCAGTCCACTCTTTGTGACGTGGAAGACGGGGCGAGACAAGCGGCTTCGTGGCTGCATTGGGACCTTTTCAGCCATGAATCTTCACTCAGGACTCAGGGAATACACATTAACCAGGTAATTATGTTGAAAATGAAATAAATCTGAAATAAGTTTGACTTGCTGAAGATCTATAAGGATTCAAGGTTAAGATGTTGGATTGACATAGTTCAATTTAATATGATTCACAATAAAATAAACCTGAGAATTGTATGATAGTTAGGGTGAGGTAATATATCAGGATTTAGTGGAACATCTTTGCAACAGGTGAATTTTGGTTGACGTTTTAAGGCTAATGTCAAATCTATCTTGCATACTAATCGTTTTGACATCTTATGTAGCACGTAATTTCTCTCCAACTGCAGTAAGTGGAGGACAGCATCAGGAAGCTCATACGAGTGTTTGCATATTACAGTTCATTAGATTAGGAAGAGATGCAAATCACTTTCTCTGCACTAGCAAAGAGAAACATGTTTCACGGAGGCATAATCAAAAAGGGAATAATTGAGCATGTGACACTTTAATTTGGTGCTTGTACTAGGCAATATATCTTCTCTTTTCTTTAGTGCACTTAAGGACAGCCGATTTCCCCCCCTGACCCGCGAGGAGCTGCCCAAACTCTTCTGCTCTGTCTCCCTCCTCACTAACTTTGAGGATGCCAGTGACTACCTGGACTGGGAGGTGAGAACAGGTGCATTTGGAACTCTGCATCACTCTCTCGTTCCGTTCGGGTTCGGGTTAGTACATGGTGATGTGTCTTGTTCGTTACAGGGGTGTACGGGCATTGAAACTGGGAATAGAAGAAATGGGGCTGGAAAACTAGAAGGGAGGAAGAGGATGGGCTAGCAGTATGCTTTTGGTTGAGAGGGGATCTGAATGGGAATAAAAGAGACATTAAAGTGTTTTATGGATTTGGCCCAATAGGAGATGGGTGTAAACAAAAACCTGGGAAGTATTTTGATGCTGTGAATAGAAACTGGGAACAAAAAGTAGTTAAGACCGAAGGTATTAATCAATTTTAGGACCTTGTACGTGGAAATGCATTTAGTTCAAGAAAGATTAAATAGACTTTGTGGTTGGGCTATTTTAGGCATGGTTCTTGTGTAGAGATCTTGTCTTTCTTGCCCAACATAAGAGATGAAAAACTGTCAGACTGCTGACAAGACTTACTTCAGGAGAAGTGGCAGGGAGACCGGTTAGGCTCGTCTGGGAAAGGTGGCAGAGGTCCTTTGTGCTGCTAAGAGAGCTACTTCTGAGACCTGCCTGGCCAGGACAGAGAGTGGGGAAGAGAATGTCCTTATCCAGGCAAAAGCCAAACTGGCCATAGAGAGAGAGATACACAGTGTTGTGGGAATGACAACTCAGTCATGGACTCAGTGCTAGCAAACACCTCTTATTTGGCTATTCATTTCCATCTATAGGTTGGGATCCATGGGATCAGAATAGAGTTCATCAATGAGAAAGGTGTCAAACGCACAGCCACGTATTTACCTGAGGTTGCTAAGGAACAAGGTGGGTTTGAGATGGCAGCCAAACATGTCAACACATTGTGTCACACAATTGGGTAACATAAATCTATGGATTTTGGGTTTGGATTGCAATGCTATCCTCATAGCAGTGCCATGGAGCCACCAGGCTTAATCTGGATAACTGACACCTGATATAGCTGCTGCTGGGTTTTCATCTGGCCTTTCTCTCATCCCACATCTGTGCACAGCTGTATCTTAGTGTAAAAATGTTTTAGGGCTTAAGAAATAGAGGATCTCAAAGTGTGGATCTTCCAGCTTCATTCAGCGTTGCATCTTTCCTCTTCTATGTTTCTCCCACCAACTAGGATAACTGCAGGCTGCACAGCACCAACAGGAGAGTCCCTTTCCTCCTCATTCTTGCTAAAGTAGCATCCTCCAGATGAGGGCAGGAAACAGGGCCCCTCTGGAGCACACTTCCCACTCAAATATAGTAGCGGTCACCATGGTAACTGCTCAAAATATTGCCTCCTTTCCTCCACCTAGCAGAGTGGAGTGGTCGCATCCTCCTGGCTCTGGGGCAAAAGACTAAGGTAGGAACTTTAACTCTGATCTCTCACATAGCAGTGCACTGTGCTATCACTAGAGCATCAGGTTAATCCCAATTTGTCTATGTAAAGAGCTAAGTATTATCTTGTTTTAAGGCTTAGAGAGCTAAACTTGAGTGGCACATGATAAAACAGTTTGGGGTCCCTGCAACAGAAGCAAGGCACAGACCTTTGTAAGAAGAGAGGTCATATGGAAAATGGAATTACTGTTTTATAGACCATTGCAGTTCCAATATGAGTTAAAAGGGGTTGGCATGTGCAGATAGTGTGCATGCATAAGACCATGTATGTCCAGTTCAACACTGGTATTTCTAAAGCTCAAAGTTTCCTGTTTAGTTGTTTGCTTTTCTAGAGGCCTTTTAATGCATCTCTTATCTTTTTGAAACATCATTTTTATATTGAAAAATTTTCCTTGCTTCTATTTTTCAATAGACTGGGATCAGATCCAGACCATAGACTCCTTACTCAGGAAAGGTGGCTTTAAGGCTCCAATTACCAATGATTTTAGGAAAACGATTAAACTCACCAGGTAAGTCAATATATTTGTCGTCCTTTCATTTTCCTTTATAGTGTTTTGTGGGTAATTTAAAGTATTTGTGCTTGATGTAAGTCTTCATGCCTCTTTCAGATGAGAGATGTAGTCTGAAACACAAAATCATAAATGCCACGTGTTAGGTATATAATGTATATAGAATGAAGCGCAATGTGTTCAGTCCATGTGGGATCAAAGTTAGCATTTTCTAAGAGAAGTGCCACTGGTTTTAATGTTATCATCCACATGAAAATCAAAAGAAGCAGAACCTTTGAAAGTTAAAAAAGTTGATTTTTCTGTATCTTTACAATGGACTTCCTTTTCTCAGTGTGCTCATCTGTGGATGGTGTAGCTATTTGGAGGTGACAGCTGTCTTAAAACCAAACCACACTCAAATTTGGCTGGTTTTCAGAATTCGCTTGCTTTTCTATACCTCCAGCTGTCCTATTGGTTTCAGCTCCCTTTATGTTAGTAAAAATTGGGACAGTCTGGTTTTGTATAGAAACACTGATTTATCAGGTTGTTCCTTACCTCTGGAGAAATGAGGTGGGTATGCAAGTTTTTTTTTTAACAGGAGAGGACAGGATGAAGGTTTTCATTAAAATCTGGTGTAACATGGACTTAGTGCAATTCACGACCACTTTGAAGTTTTATGACCACTTTGAAGTTACCTKTTCTGTAGCATGCTTTAGAAGCACCTGGAAATCTCTGGTCTTTCGGAAGGGACTTCATGTTTTGTGAATTCTGATTGTACAGCGTGGACTAAGTCACATATATGCTATAATAAACCTTCCTTCACCCAACTCTCCATCATTTTCTTTCACTAACCTTTCAAATGTGAAGATAACCACAAAAGTAAATAATAATGAAATACTGGTTATTTAGTCTCTGAAACTGAGTCTTCTTTCAGCAAACTTTTCCTGCCCTTTTTTTTCCACAGCAAGTGGATAAAAAGAATACCAATTGATAATTTGTTTCCTGTGTGCTACTTCAGGAGTTCCCTTAATTATGATTGCCTTGAATAGGGCTCAACTTTTGGGACATTGAAGCTAATTCAAGCTTAGATGGGTTACTCAGACTACTGCATGAGGCAATATCAGACAAAGTAGTTTTTGAAGTTAGTGCATTCCTCTTGGTCATTATTGGCTGTTAGCTAAAAGGTGATCTGGGATGAATGTTTTTATGTCTAGTCCCTTCATATTGCATAGTCTGTTTACGTTATTTTTTTCTTACACTGTTCCCATAGGTACCGCAGTGAGAAGGTGACAATCAGTTATGCAGAATACATGGCTTCCCGTCAGCATTGTTTCCAGAATGGCACTCTTCATGCCCCCCCCCTCTACAATCATTACTCCTGACACACGGCTGCATGACCAGTCCCACTCCCCAGTTGCTGCCAACGGCTACGACATCATTGGGGCAGATGCCTCTTCTTCCTGGTCCAGTTACTTCTATTACTGCACCATTTTATGATGCTAGCTTCCGTTGCCAAGTCTGCCTTCCAGCTGACCTGGGGGGAGGATGAGAGCATGACAGAACTTCAGGGGCCCAAGCCTTATCTCAGCCTTCCCTCTGAACGGGGGTTCAGTTGGATTGGGGCTCCATGCCTACGAACTGTCGTGAGGTGCAGAAGACCTTTAGGAGTGAAAGTGCCGCTTTGGACTGATCCGTTCTTGTGTGTTACCGACACTCCGGAAACTTGAGTTGTTTGTTATGGAAGCCCCCCAGATCAAGTAGGAGCATTCCCCTGGCAGCCTGGGCAACGGAGTGCAACAAAACCTTTTTTAGGTTCTTTTTAATTTTTTTTAACCTCTGGTATCTGTTGTGTACCGAGAGCTGATTGCAGTCCCCACACATCACAGGTGGACATTATGATATTGGGGAGGGTTGAACATCTGGATAGCACCCCATCCTCATGGACAGAAAACACTTAAAGATGTGAAAAACCCTTGGATGGTATTGCAGATGAATCCATTATTTAAATAAACCCTAGAAGGCTTTAATTATCAGATTCTACTGTAGGTTGGATTCTGTAGAAATCCTCTTGGTTTACAGTTTTCTGGGTTTTTAGACAGCACTCTGTAATGTAGCCTGCTATGAAATAGAATGCTGTTATGCCTGTAAGAGAGCAACATGGCACATGCTGTGTATGCAAAGGACAAGGTACTTGAGTGTCCCTGGGCAGTTTTCTCTGTTACGACAAAGTTTTGTGTCCAAACATTTGTAACGGAGCCTGATTGGATTAGGGATGGGGAGGGATTTGCACGGCATTGACTGTAGTCATACAAGTGAGACTAGTGACTGAAATTTGTTTAACTTAAGCTAACAGTCTCGGGGACCTTCCTTTTGATAGGACAGCCACTTTCTCTGGTGTGACTATCGGTCTTGAGAACTGTGAGTATTCCAGTTTATAGCAGGCCTATGGAATAGAGCTATGTAGTTTCACTGGTAAGTTGTTATCTTCTACAGTTTAGTCATTACCACATCAAGGCAATGAGTTGGGAAACCTGTGTTCCCCAAACTGTGTGAAACTCGTGTGCATTCTGTATTTCTTCTCCCATCATTGATGATTACAAGAAATAACTCTCATCTAAGAAGAAGATAAGTTATCCAGTTGTTATTCTGCAGTGTCACAGAGGGATGTCATAAACTCTAAATTATGACACTCTCTCGGTGAGGTCACTGGACTTCAAAATATAATTTGGGGGATTTTTGTTTTGTTTTGTTTTCCAAGTTTCTGGAGGGTCAACAATGATCAGGAAAGAAAATACGAGTGCATAGCAGAGTAATGGCTATTTGGTTGCGTATATCTTTAAAGTTTGTTTGTGTGTGGTAATGATGGCTTTTAAAATTGGCTGGTGTTTCAAGCCTGAAATTCTCTCCTGGCATGACAGGGAATAGGGCTGGTAGAAAGCTCAGAACTGCATGCTGCTGCTCCTTCTGGTCCTAGAGAAGCAAACAGAATTGTGCAGTTTTGCTTCATGTTGGTGTAACGTTCTCCTGCTGGAGGAGAGAGACGTGAGGGAAAGGAGGGGGTCCTATTCTGGATAACAGTGCAATATTGACCCAGCTTTCCTCCTGTACTGGGTCATTCTTATAAATTGCCACTTTTCCCTTGTGATGTTGTTGAAAAGCAATTGAAGATTAAGGGATTGTTTCATGATTTCCTGCTGCTGAGAATAAATCGGTCTTGTTACAAACTCGAGTGGTTTGTAATTACTCTCCCAGGTGCCGTGTAGTGATGGGGGAGGTTGGGGTCAGCTCTGGACATACCATTCACCTTTCAGCTGTCAAACAGTATGATACATAGGGCTACACTCATTACTGTTCAAGTGTTCTATGTTAGAATTTAATTTCTAAAAGGTTTAAAAAAAGCAAAAAAATGGTGCTAAAACTTCACCCCTGAGCACGCTCAGTGAGACTGGTCATGCAGGCATATAGTGCCAGGCTTTTCAACAATATTGTTTCTTTTTCAGATGTTTGCCCTGTTCTGTGTCTTCAACAGTGTATAGTGTTTTCCTGATTTCATTTTATTTGAATAGGGGATGACTAAGGGGTGGGGTGGGGAGGGTTAGCTGTCATTTTTAAAGAACAGAATTTTAGGATTGAGTGAGTTGGTTGGTTTAAGCCTGAAGTGGGCTAGATGGTTTGGGACTGGGGAAGCCTTATCCTCTCCCACTTCCATTTCCCCACTCAGTCTGTTTAAAAAACAAAAACAAAAACGCCTCTAAACATGTACTGTGTTCTTGTCTTGTTGCAGTGAGAAGAGAAGCTAGCAAATCAGAAACACTGGTCTGCTGCCTAAGAAACAGGCCCTCTCAGCTTTAGTCCCATAAGGGTCTAGCTATAAAATCAGTTGAAAAGTGTGTCAATAGTTCAGTTAGCTCAGAAAAATGTATGACAAGGACAGGTGGTCTCAGGAAATAATCCCATTTCTAGATCATTACATGGCAGCTATGCATAAGGATGAAAGAGGTGAACTAGAAACAAAATGTACTTTGAGTTGCCTCAAGATGGAGGCAACCAAAATCAATGACCAATTGATGTAAGAATTTCTCTGTGGTTACTTGGCTAGGACAGCAGGTTAGAACTACTCCTTCTCAAAGCAACTGTTACCGGGTTTGATCTGGATTTAATTCATCCTTAAAAGCAAGTGCCTTTTGGTCTAGAAGGGCTTATTCTCATGACAACCACAACTGAGAAATAATCTCACTGCAATTATGAATTGTCTTTGTTTTACAGTAACTACAGGAGAATGTCTTTGATCACTGGAGTCTGTCAGTGTTGGAATGTTTCCACTGTGAGGTTCTTAATTTTTTTTTTTTTTTTTTCATAATRTTCAACAGTCAATCTCAGCTGAGGCCATTTCAGTTTGGGAACGTTTTATGGTCAAAATATCACATATCTACAATTTATCAGAACAAAAAAAAATCTGTAAGAAAATCTAAGAGTTCATTTTAACCTTTGCACAGAAGAATTTGTTTTCCTAGTACATTAACAGACATCTGCAATCTTCACTGACTATTAGTGCTGTTTTCTGTTTGTATTCTAGAAACTACATGTTGTTTTGTTGGGTTTTTTTGGTTAATTTATTTCCTTAAAGCAGGAGACCTCTTTTGACCTTCAGTGCAGAGATGTCAGACCAATTCTTTGTATTACACTTGGTTGCCTCCTACCTATATAATAACTTCTGAGTGTAAATAATTGAACTCTATCCTCTAATGAAGTATTGTAGAGAATAAATCATAATGGATAAAGATTATTTGTACTGTCCTCTTTATATGGTTTCTTACAGTCTTTATAGGGGATAAGATGAAATCTTTCTCATCTAGAAAGATGAACAATATACTACATGTATGAATACCAGACCTCTAAATGACATTAAATGTTCAGAACCAGGGAGGTTGCCAGAATGGGATGACAGCTGTCTGGAAACACAGAAATAGTCAAGACAGGCTCACTAGAAGAAAGTGAAGAAAAATAGTAGGAAAATTAAAAACAAAGATTAAATATGTTTCATTAATAATGGCATACCAAAGTATCTTTGTATCCTGAAATAATGTTTGCTTGACAATAACTGTTAGTTGTCATGATGGTGAAATATATAAAGCACATACATGCAGAATTCTATACATACTAAAAATCCTGAATTTGTAAATCTGGTTTAAACTACTGTTGTGGTTTAACCTGGCAGGCAGCCAAACACCACACAGCCGCTTGTTCACTCCCCCCCCACAGTGGGATGGGGGAGACAATCGGGGAAAAAAAAAGTAAAATTCATGGGTTGAGATAAAGACAGTTTAATAGAACAGAAAAGGAAGGGAAAATAATAATAATAATGGTAGAATATACAAAATGAGTGATGCACAATGCAATTACTCACCACCCACCGACCAATACGCAAACAACGTCAATTATTCTTTGGTTTTTTGTCTTTTAAAATAAACTAATGAAAACATTATCTGTACTTCACAGGTTGTAGTCTTCAGGTGATCTAAAAATGTTATTTCGAGAAAAAGAAACGCCCATCTTTCTCAATTCTTACTAAATATTTTAATGTTTCCTTTGGGACAGGATCAATTGATTCGCATAATAGTTCTGATGTACATATTTCTAGCTTAAATGTTTTTTTCCATACACTTTCAGGTTATTGCTCATTTTTTATTTATGGCAGATGTATAGTTAAAGATCCTGCATTTCCTGTTTGTGGTTCTTGGGAAGAGCAGCCCTGGGTATCAATGAAGAACAGGCATAAGACCCCCAAAAAACCCCAACCAAACCAAGGGGGAGGGTAGTTTTGACTTAAATATGCCTGAGAAGCTCACTGATTTCAGTGCAGCTACAAAGCAAAAACCTATTTGCAGAAAATATGATTCTGGTACTAGTAAAGCTAGAAAGTAAATCCCCTGTGCTATATGAGGAGTGGGATGAGGAGGACTCTGTAGCTAACATGATTTCCAGGTGACTCATTGTAAATTCTGAAGTCAACCGTAAAACTAGCATCCACTGTTGTCGTGCCCAGGTAAGTTACCAAGTATATTCTCTCAGCTTCTTTGTTGGCTAGAATACAGTGACTTATCTGTATATTTTTATGGCATATGTTTTTCCTTACTTGATTTTTTTGGTTTCACATTGAATCAGTCAGACATAAAATCTTTGTCTGGTGTCTTTCATCAGAGGTTCTTTCATGCATGTTGCTTTCTGTAACTGCAGTAACACTCAGCAGCTCACAATGAAGATGAGGCCAGGTAGAAGGGTGCACATATGACTGCATACTGAAATAGTTCAATCCAGACTAAATATAAACCAGGGTATTTCTCCAGAAGACACTTTCTTCTGTTTTTACTTCTGTTTGAAATAAGAAACAAAATGAATTAGTCATTTAGCACTCACTTCCTTCTAAAAACAAATTACAGAAAGGTTAGGAGAAATCTCTACAAGATACTTCGAATGAAGAATACTTGAGCATTTTTATTCTAAACACACAAAAAAAAAATTATTTTTGGACAAAATTTATATTAGAAGCTACCTAATTGTGATTGAGAAACGCCACTTCTTGAGGATAAAAATTAAAACCAAAACACTTTCCCATGTGACTCAATAAATTAATATTTTTACTGACCTATGTATTATAAGGATTGCTCTCAAACTGAATTGTGGTACACGGAGCAGTAGGATAGAAAAGTTCCTAAACTGTTTTTGCTACAGTCTGGGAAAACATGACCTGTGAATATGTTTGATGATCACTCCCAAAACACACAAAGCCTAGAAGACTTGTTACCATGTTCCTTAAAATAAGTATGTAACTACAAATTGACCAACATCCAGATTATTGTGCCATAATTTTTTTCCTTTTTTATAGTCAGCTAGACTACTCTTATAATCAGACTAATTCTGACATAATTTATGTACTATACAACCAGTTGATAGTATGTTTAGATGTCATTATATACGTATTCAAAAACTTAACAGATCATGCAAGAGCCAGTTTTGCACTCAGAGGCTTATTATCACTTTATTACCGGGTATTACTATAACTTTATATTGCTCATACATGTTCATTCATTATAGTTTTGGATATATAATTTTAAATGGAGTAAAAATAAACAAAGGTAAAATGGTATGAAAACCTAAACTTGAAGAGTTATACTTTAAGAACACAGATGAAAAAGCATGTGTGTCTTGTGCAATAATGGCTATTATGGCACATGATATTCTGAGCGGGTGGTTATATCCACAAGGATTTTAACCTGTTCCTATAATGTGCTAGAAATGTTGATGATAATGAAAAGAGATTAAGGTTTCAATATCCTAATCTTATAACTTCGAATCCAGCAAAAACTTTGCATTTTGTTTAAGTTGGGGGTTTTGACACTCCACACAAAATATGTAATTAATTGCTAGAAAGCTTAAAAACTGCTAGGAAGATAACATTTCTTCTGCTGGTGAATTAGAAGGAAAGCGTATTACAGAGTATGCTTATACTAATAACAGAAGATCCTGGTTATTAGTTCTTCCTACATTTTATGACACAGAGATATTTAGCTAAGCTTTTTTTAAGATCTGTGTTGGTGCACTTAAGTTGTTACTGGGTCTGTTTTTAAATTATGGCAATGTAGAAATTACCATAGTAGGTCTGTCTAACAATCCACTATCCAATATCATGTCTCCAGCAAGGGTCAATACTTTTTGCCCAGGAATATGGAATACTAGAGGCTCTGTTCATGACAAATTAGATTTGGCCAAGTCTTTTTTTTTTTTTTTTTTTTAATCAGTTCATTTTAGGATATGACCAGTAAGTATGCCTGAAACTTCCTATAGTCATTCTCTTTATTTTAATCTATCTCATCTTCCTTTTTTATGCACATTTTCCAATCGAATTGATAAATGCTGAAATGCTCATTGTTAGTGAGGAAGAAGCCAGTGCACTTTAAAAATAACAAAGGAAAAGTCAGGTACTCTGTTATGTTTGGTTTGTTGCAGTAGCTGAACAATATTTACTGTGGTTTTAAGTGCATTTTTTAAATTCTTAAAAAAAAAAAAAAGAAGCGGGGGGGGGGGGAGCAGGTTCCATTCAGAAATGTTCTTATTTGTCTCTTCTTTGACTCTTGAGACCTTAACCAAACACATCAGTGATAATGAACCTTTATCTTTCATGATAGCCTCTTTAGCTGTACCTATAAACTCTTGCAAGTATCTGGCTTTCTCTTAATTGTTTCAGTTTTTGTATACTTAAGTAGAACGGATCCTTGGGGAAAAACAAAAGTGAAATTAATAACTTAAACSTCTGCAAGCTACCTACTGCTCCGAGAATCATGATGTTCTGAGTGGATGGGTTATTTGAGAAGCCATCAGGATTCCAAGTGATTTTAAATGCTTCTCTCATCAATCTGGCACGGATTCCTTGCTTTCTTGTAAACCTAATTGAAATTGTTTAATTTGCCAGATCCCTGAGATATTTTCATTCCATCTTCCTGAATGTCCTTCTGCTTGTACCACTTAACAAATTAGTTTTCAATCAGTTTCTCTGCCATGCTTGTCTATCCACATAACAAATGTTAAAGTTCTATGATTTGACCCCTTCATATTCTTGTAACTTATTCTTAATGCATTCCTTTTCCCAGCATGCAGGAAACAATTCACCTAGGCACGGACGCAAGTTCATGAGAACAGTAGTGGTTTCATCATAAATCCTCCAAGTGTCTATTTTTGCCTTTCTTTAAGGGCGCAGGATGACATAGTAAGGTCTGATAAGATGATTACTTTAAGACTCTTAGGCTGGTTAGGCACTTACATGTGAGTTCTCCAGGGAAAATACTACTCCATAAGTTATTTTGCTGGCAGTGTTCTCATGACACAGTGTTGGGAGAACTATAATCATTTTCAGCCTACCTATGACTTTTAGGAGTCTATAGATTACTTCTGGATAGTCTGAAAAAGTAACCTCCCTTTCAAAGTGTGTTATTAATGGTATCAATACTCCTTCCTCACAGACTGAGGTATATTAATCACAATGAGCTAGATAGAAATTCTGGTACAGTTAGTTACAGTTTTCTGAAGGTCAAGGTTTGCTATCTAGCTGGAGGATCTGGTAGCAAAATGGAGTAGGCTGTAGCTCCCTGATCCACTTCTAGTGTGAAGCCAGACAGATGAAGATGCATCTGATGCCTCGGTGGGCCCCAGCTGCTTCTGGGCAAATGCGTGCTGCTGTGCAGAGTCTGATGAGGGGGACCAGTGCAGTTTTGAGCTCTTCAGTTACTTCCTAAATGACTGACCAGAAGGAGCCTTCCTCCGCGTTTGCTCGTGAGCTCGTGTGAAAGACGAGCGCGGTTTCCCTCAGTGTTCCCTCCACAGCCTGCTCTCTCGGGCCGTGGTTTATGCGTTGTTAGACTTTGGGCCCACGTCGTCTTGGTCTATCACAGTTATTTGGCCTGTCTTCACAGAAATAAAGCTCCAGCGCCCCACTGCTTTCGGCCTGTAGGATCTGACTTCTAAGCGAGCTTAAACACACCTTTGGGGGCTGTGTTTTCCGTGGGGGTGTTTCTGTTCCCGCTGCTCCCTGTCGGTGCCTCACAGGGGTAACCGCGCTTTTTCATACTCTCTGCAACGCCAGCCGTGCGCAGATGACAATAACCCCTTCCTACCCTCCCGGCAGCGCTCACACACCGCTCCTCCCTCCTGCCCAGCCTGGGCTCCGGCCCTCCCCGACCCACCTCCGGTCAGCGCCGGGCGGCTCCCCCTGGCGGGCGGCGGGGTTGAGGCGGCGCCGCGCTTCCGGGCGGCGGGGCTTCCGGTGCCGGCTGAGGCGATGGCGGCGGGCGGCAGCGACCCGCGGGCGGCGGACGTGGAGGAGGACGCTTCGCAGCTCGTCTTCCCCAAAGGTGTGCGCCGCGGGGCGGCCGCCCGAGCGAGGGGGCCGTGGGGGCCGGGCCGGGCCGGGCGGTGGTTGGAGGCTGGCGGCGGCCGCCGGGCAGCGTGCGGAGCCCGCGGGCGCCTCTGAGGGAACGAGCTCTCCCTTCCCCGCGGCGCCGGCCTCGCCGAGCGGCTCCTTGTACCGGAGCGCTGCTCAGCCGCCGGACCGCCTCACCAGTCACAGATACACCAGTTACAGAGCCCCAGGTGTTAAAAATCAGGGATAATAAATCATATATCTATTTAAGGAACCCATGATTGCTAAAATATGGCTGTTCTTATGCGGAGCACTACGTGCGTGTACAGGAATAAAAAATTCTTCGGATGAGGTTATAGCAAGAAGATTCTTGATGTAGCCATCACTTTTTTAATCGATGTTTCTTGACAGTAGGATAGTGCAGCATTTTTGGAAACCAGCTGTCCAGAGCCTGAGTTGTAACTAGGGACACTAACAGTCTGCGTATTTTTTTCAGAAAACTATTCAGTATAAATTCCAGAGCTGTATTAATTCCTCAGAGCTGCCCTGGAAGAGGAGAAAAAAAAAGGGGGGGATCGTGCTGCGTTTTTTAACAAAAAGCATAGTCCTGAAAGACTGGGTTTTGGATGTTTTTACACTAAAATCTATAGTCTACTCATGTTCAGTCCAAGTTACTTTACTGCTCCATGCAAAATAAAGGTTGCCAGTCCCTTTCTAGCACTGCCCTGTAGCTGACTGCTTTTATAAAACAGTGCTGAAGGGCACCCCAGGATGCCATCTCTGATCCTGCTGCTTCGAACAGCTCATACTGCTGATGTTGAAAGACCTTCTTGTTATTGGAATAAATACAGTGATGATTATGATGATGATGAACAAAAACAAGGAGAGTTGGCTAAAAGGGGAGAAAAAAATCTGTTAAGATTGGTTAAAACTTTTTTTCTGATAATAATAAAGTTAAGTGGGTCAATTAACCTTTCTAGTAAATGAAGCCTTTTTTAAAATATTCAGCAGCATCCACATTTACTTTAAGAACTCCTCAGAGGCTTCCAAAAACCACAGACGTCACTTTTTAATTTTTTGAATATTACAGTTCTAAATACTTTTTTCTAAAACAAGTCATACATTACTTAAGTTCTGCCAAAAATGGGTGAAGAAAACATACTGCAAAAATGTGACAAATCAGAAGGTATGGGCTGCAAATGTAAAATTTGTGGTCAAAAAGACAAACATTGGATTGTCACTCAAAATGGTGTAATTTTTATCAGCATTTTCAGTATGAAATGCTACCCAATCATTGGTGAAAGGGCTTGCACAATTACAGTGAAACACATTGTTCATTTCCTTATTGCCCAAAGCTAAATTTACATAGAAAACTTCTGAGAGTGGATTTTTTCATCCATGCTTTAACTTTTTAATGCTGATATTTACTCATTCAAATGTAGAATTTGAAACTGCGGAAACTCTTCTAAATTCAGAAGTACATATGCTTCTTGAGCACCGTAAGCAACAGAATGAGAGTGCAGAAGATGAGCAGGAGCTGTCAGAAGTCTTCATGAAAACCTTGAACTACACAGCGCGCTTCAGCCGCTTCAAAAACCGTGAAACCATTGCCAGTGTCCGTAGGTGAGTGGAAAAGTTAGGGTATAAGACTATACTGGAGAATTTGGTGTGTAATATTGATGTTGCTTTATGAAAGTACAGTTTAGTGGTGTGTCCTGATTTGTACTATAATTCTGAATCTTGTCTTTCTGAAGAGGCAAGAAATTTGATCATACTTCTTCATGGAGGGTTGTACTTTGTCTAGGCCAAGCCTTCTGAACTGCTTTGTTTTCAGTATTTAAATGACAGCTTATTGCAGTAAATGGGAGGATTTTTGAGACTTTGTAGAGTAATTCTGGGGAAGTGGAGTTAACAGATGTGACTTTTTTTCTCTATGCAATTATATAATGAGTCTTTCCTCCTGAAAAAACATTGACTTCAGTGCCAAATGCAGAGTGAGAAAAGATATCTATTTGGTTTGGTTTATGCCCTTTTGTATTTCTATCTTACTTGTAATTTCACCGAGTTGTTGTCTTTCCTTACAGTTTACTGCTCCAGAAGAAACTCCATAAATTTGAATTGGCATGTTTGGCTAACTTGTGTCCTGAGACAGCTGAGGAAGCGAAAGCTTTGATTCCTAGGTGAGTATTTATATATTGTAAAAGGACTGCTTTATACTCTCCTGTGATCTAAAGCCAGCTGTGGGCAGATGCCATCTCTTCAGTCCAGCTCTGTTGATGGAAAAACTTTTGGTCTCGGTCTTTCTTCACCTATCCATTGGTCTGACAGTGAGGCAATCTTTGTACGTGTCCCTAATGACACTTTTGACATTTACTGGATTAAGTGTAAACAGCTTAAATTGGGGTTCTCAGCCCACCCAGTTGTGTTTGGTTGTTTTTTTTGTTTTTGTTTTTCCTGTTGGAGCAAATGACATTGCTCCTATGAACTGTTTTGTGGATAATGTACAGGGGAACAGTACATTCTATTATTGTGTCTTGATTTGTAACCTCATGGCCTGAGATAGAGGAGAGAAGGAAACACTCATCTGAATTACAGTTTCTTCCTTATATGCTGAGATTTCATAGCAAGACTGGACTGGCTTATGAGCATGAGGCTACATGGACTTGATTTAGGGGTTTATTTAAACCTGCACCTGCAGGTGAGAAATGCCTTTTTGAGAAAACGTTTTGAAATTATTCAGCAGAAAGTTCGGGGAAGGATGGAGTTTTGTCATTTAAAGAGGAGGCACTGCACAGGGATTAGAGTGGTATTGTACAGCAATGTTACAGATGGTTCCTGGTGGTACCATACAGGTGGGTGATGATGGTGTTGAGACTGATGGGAGAGAATTATTGCTGTCTGAAATGAATCCAGGGGGGAGGTTATTTCTAAAACCTTTAATGTACCCTCATTGTTCTTATCTTGCAGCCTGGAGGGCCGATTTGAAGATGAGGAATTACAGCAGATTCTTGATGACATTCAGACTAAACGCAGCTTCCAGTATTAAGGTTAACCCTCAACCCCTTTATCTGAACAGAAAAACCTGGGAACTTCGACTGTTTCTCAGCCCTCTGGACCAATCCAGCTCCCGGCTGGGTAAGGGGAGTTGCGGATAAAGGCTACTCCAGTGCTGTGTCATCCACAGGTGCATTCAGCCTGGAGATCAGTGTAGTCCTTTTGGTTTGTTCCATGTGTGTGTTGGCAAGGACGCCTGTAATGTGAGAGCTAAAGAACCTGAAAAGCCTTTTCCCAGTGGCTCAAGTATTTGTTTCTTCCAAATCACTCTCCCTGATTTGGGAATTTTCAACATGTTTCTGTTTTTTAGCAGAAATGTAGATGTGACAACTTTTTTTTTTTGTGAACTTCTAAAAGAGATGGAGAAAATTGTTCTTGACTCTCAGAAAGTTTAGTGATGGGCGGCATCAATTTCTGTGGTGTTTGTTTGTTTTTTTTATTGTTTGATCAGGACAGTAGATTTTTACAGCTTCAATAATTTTCAGTTATTGTTTAGTGTAAATTAAAAGATATTTCTAATTAAGGCCGTGTGTTTTATAAACGTTAGATGCATATTATGATTTTATTAATGAGGACCTTTTTGATAAACAGATCTTGTGATTATTAACCTGTGTTGGAGATCTGGGGACTCCAAGGGGGTAATAATGCAAGTACAATTTAGGACAGATCAGGCTGAAGCTTTATTAACTATGATCATAATGAGAGAACATTTGGGCAGCATCTCCCACTCTGCTCCCCTGTTCTCTGCCAAGTGATAGCAGAGACCCGACCTATATACTGTTTCAGAAAAGAAAAAGGTGAGGAAAAACAATAATTTCAATGTTAAGAAAGCCAGGTGTCCACCCTGGGAGGGATGGACTCCTTAAGTAGCTTGCTAGCTGCCACAATGCTAAGAAGGAATCGAACAGCATGTGACACTGTGGAGGGATGGCTCTTGGTGGAGCCTATGGGAGCAGCACACCCAGTATTATCTTGGCTCAGAAGTGGGGAGTTGGCAACAATCACAGACTGTTAGCTTTTAGTTGAAAAGAATGTTCTTTTAGTTAGGATAAACTTCTTAGCCAGCCCTATCAAATCTTAAATATTAATAATTTCACCACGACACCTGGAAGAAGGAAAATTTTGCAGGAAGGAACAGCTGGGACAAAGAGGAAGACAGGCGTGTTAAGTCAAGGCACTGCTTGTGATGATAAGCAATAGAGTTTCACTGATGTTGCAAAAGGGAGAGAAATACGGTATTATTTCAGCTCTTACTGGAAACTTAATGTTGCTGCTATCCTGGAAGGCTAAACTGGTTTATGTCAACTGGTTGGGCTACCTCAACTGAGGCACATTGCCTCACTGCAAATAGTGTTTATTTCTGTGCTTCAGTGGCATTACATCTCCTGCAAGCCAATAAGCCAGACATGCCTTTTGAATTAACCACAGTAACTTTTAACTGGATCAGAATAATTATAACTAAAGAACAAAGATAAAAGCAAGGTGGCATGCTGAATCTTTATTTTATAAAGCTCAGCGGCCCCTTTTGATACAGGATATGCTTTCCAGTAGCTGCTCCCACTGTAACTAGGTTCGCCCTGTGAAATGTTTCTGTTCCAGCAGCTTTAAAACATTTTCATCTTTTAAATACACAGGCTCTCATATCTTAAGGAGAACTCATTTTTATTTAAAAAAACCCAAAACTGTAGACCTCTTTACCTACACTTCTGGGTAAAAAGATGTAATAATTACAATTGGGAGGTGGTACTACTTGTTGGTACCTTTGTAAGCTAACATAAGACTCCCAAGGAGTGTAAGACTTAGCAATTCCTGAAAGTGATCTCAGGAGATTTGCAGCATCCTCCACAAATAGATAATTATGAGCATTGAGATTAGTTGTTCTTGATTGTTGTGTTTTGAAACCTGGTAATCAGAATGGGGAAGAGGAAAGGAAGATGTCCAAGGGAACTGCGCAAGGTGCAATTCTGTTACAGTGCCTGGCTGTTTGGTGAACTTGTAGAATATTAACATGAAGCAGTACAGAAATACAGAGCTATGCGAGATGTGCAAGGCGATGCAGTTTGGAAGCACTACTTTGTCCAGCTGCCGGTACTACCCGTTTTGGAGAGGCTGGAGCCAGCAGACACGGCAGCAGAGGCCTTGTTGCCCACAGCGTCGTCAACGCACAGGCCCAGGGGAGGCAGCGGGGGGGGGCCGGGAGGCGCAGCTTCCCCGCCACGGCGGGTTCATGGGTTGAATTTTGGTCATCCTTTTCCCCCAACAAAACGCGAGAAGGACAGCGGGCGCGACCCTCCACAGAGAAGCGCCCCTGGGACCGCGGCCCGTCCCCTCAGGCTCGCCCCGCTACCGCCTCCCCGCCTCTCAGTGCGCATGCGCGCACCTCTTCGCGCCTCCACCTGCGAGGGGAAGGGTCGGGGGGGGGCGCCCAGGCTTCCGGCGGCGTAGGCACAGGTCGTGGCACGGCGGGAGGCTGGCGGAAGCAGCTCGCGGAAGCAGCTCGTGTCCTGCCCCACGCGCCTGCGCACTGGCTGCAGTCTTCCAGTCACGGTGCCCCCGCGGTCGCTGGGACCGCCTCTCGCGCCGCCGAGCGTGTTGACGTAGGGCGCGTGCGCCGCCCGGTCGCTGGTGGGGGAAGGAAGATGGCGGCCGGCCGCGGTGGGGGCTCGTGAGGCGGCGGCTTCCGGGGCCGGAGGGACGAGGCGAGTGGCGAGGCGACAGGGCGCGGAGTCGGGGTACGAGAGACTGGCAGGACGGTGAGTGCGGCTCGGTGCTGGGCCGCTGGCGGGGCGGGCGCGGGGGTGAGCAGCCTGGGAAGTGCGGCTGCCTCCGCCATTTTTAGGCCGCGGCCCAGAAGCGGTGCGGCCAGGGCCGGGAAGAGGCAGAGGCCCGGCGCGGCCCGCCAGCGGCGGGGGGTGGGTGCAGCAGTGAGGGGCCGCGGGGCTGCCCGGGCTGGGGCGCCTTGGGGAGCGCGGGGCCCAGGCCTTGTCCGTGGGATGAGCTGAGCGCAGGGCCCAGCTCCGCGGCGCTGGGCCCACGGGGTGGGGTGTGCTGGAGGGCTGAGGTGGCGGCGAAAGCTGGGGCTGAGAGCAGGCAGGTGGTCCCCTTTTCTGCCTGCTGCATAGGTGTCTGGTTGTGGCCTCGCCCGAGTCTCTCAATTTTGTCTTCTTCTATTTTTTTTTTCACAATATTATTATTATTCTCTCCGTCTTGGATTTGAGCGGAGATCGGGTTGTGGGTGCTTGAAGATATGGCTTGAGAAGCCCTGGCCGTTACATACAGTCATGTGTAGCAGGCACTTGCTTATTCTGGAAGGGTGGATGGATTTAATGACGATATGGTGGCACATTCCACCGATTGAGATTCACCAGTCTACGATTATGACATGAGTAGCAAACCTAGGTGACCTGTTAAATTAAAAAAAAAAACTTCAGCATTTTTCCATTGGAGAGAACTCATTAGTCTTTGTGCCTTCTTGAAGATGGATGTTATTTTTCTCTTGCTGACTGTTAGCTTCTTTGTTATGAGTAGATAGCTGTATGGTTTCAAATACAGTATTTTGAAATATTGTTACTCATTTGAGCATATCTGTCTTACAAAAGTTGTCATAGGTAAGTAGTTCTGTACTCTACTGGTTTTGTACCTCATTATACCCTTAATAGCACTTTGTGAGTGGTATTTGGGAATCTGTTTTCCTGTGTAGACATTAGTCCTTCATCCTTCTCCTTGCAACAGATGTTTACACTTTTATGCTTTTCCTATCTCAGACTGTTCTATCCTTCCTTTAAGAAAGGCAGCACTCTGTACATATTCGTCAGAAAGTTTATAGTATGCAAACAATATTGTGTCAAAATACTTTGGGGTTCCCTCTTCCTGAATTCTTTATCAGCTAAATTGACTTTTATTTCTCAACAGTTTGCTGCAATATTCTGCCATCATCTTTAATATAAGAATATGTAATCATGAAACTTATTTCAAAATCTGGTTCTTAACATCTTGTTCAGTTTGCTGTAGTATTTCTAATGGGAAGATCTGAAAATGTAGTTAAAAGACTTTTCATTTAAACACTCAGCATGATAAGAAAAATCTGACATGTCTTCAGTTGCTTTGCTATTAGCATTTTTGGAGTTCTCTGCCCAACTGCTCTACAGTTTAGAAGGTAAGCTTTACACAACCTTCCTGCATTTGACTGTTTCAGAAGTGGATGGAACTACCAGATTATATTAAGAGCATCAATTTTGAGAAATAAGTATTGAAAGATGGGGAAAAAAAAACCAAATCGTTTTGAGGTGCAGAGAATGTTAGGTGCTAGTAACTAGCATACGTTTAATTTAATACTGTACTCCTAGAGCTGCTAAAACCTTTTAAATTAAATGTCAGTCACTATAAACAGTTAAAGTCTTTCCCTGTTACCTGAAGTGTTGGTCCTCCACTGAATCCTTGCAGCAGTAAACATTATACTGTTTGAACCGTTGGAATTAAAAATTTCTCATCAGTTTTGTATTCCTGTTAGCAGCAGAGGTTAGCACAGGAAGTAATAATGTAGTGATCCTAAATTGTGCTTGACACAGAGGTACTAGAAGTGCCTTTTTTTGCTGCAGCAAAGAGAGGCCTGGATCTGAGAAGGGGATGAGAAAGCTGTTTTGTTCCCATCCCTAGCAAATGTCTTAGTCTTCTGACTCACCTGAAAAAAAATATCGCGGAGAAGACTTTTCGTTGTGTAGGAATATGGAAGGAATACAGTTTAACTTTTTACTGAGATGATTCCCTGCAAAATATTTCGCTTTTTGCATCTGCTAGCCACAGGGTTGATATCTAGGGAATTTCCATAGTTCATTCACTAACGCTGGAAATGAAAATAATTTTAGCCTTGCCCAGATGTTATTCTAGCTTATAATTTAGAAAACTACTCATATCTTCATGCAGGAAAGTTGTAAAAACAACCTGAAAACTTTATCTGTAGTGTGTTTGTGAATTTTACAAAATTTGTTCTTTATTTGCTATATTTTCATTCCTGATATTGTATCATTTAGTTATTGAAAGTTTTATACAAAGTAAAAATACAGATATGCAGGTTTGGTTGCTATAGTTAATGAAGAAATGTCATTGATAAGTAAACCGCAGTTAAATTGAACATTGTTAGAGCTTAATGGTGGGGAGGGGATATGGTAAAGATCTTTCAAAAGATTAAAACCTTAAAATAACCTTAGTTTTCTTCTCTTATCATAGAGAATCTCTGAAAGTAAGAGCAGAGAAGTAGACTTTTTGATAGCTAAATCGTTCTTTGTTGTTTGTATTTTGCTATTATTCGTTTTGCTTCAGTTTAGAGCATCCACGATCCCATGTTTTTAAAATGGTGCTAAACTTACCAGCAATCCATTCTTGCTCTCTAGTATTTAAAAAAACTACTCAGCATTTAATAGAATGTCATTTCTGGTTCAACCTGCTTTCCACATTCAGGCTGTACCAATCATTCTGTTGTGAAACTTGAAATGTGATATGAAGTATATATTTACCAGGAAAGTAAGTAAGCTAGTTTCTCTTCTGTTGTGCAATATTACTTTTGATAACACATTTAGTATAAAGACAGTGCATGCACAGTGATGTGAAATACTGGTTAAAATTGTTCTTCAGTTTGTCGTAATGTAGATTAAAGTTTATGGTGGGAAAAGGTAAGGCCTGAATGTGTTATAGCATAGTAGAAGCCTGCGTTTTTGTGGAATTTGTAATTAGAAAAGTGGCTAAGTATTCTAGCCCTTCATTGCTTGCTTATTTTAAAAGGTTTTATTTCAAGCTTCTTTCCCTTGTCTAAAGGGGACTTGATTTAAAGAAGGAAAAAAAAACTAAAACCCAACAAATAACTAACCCAGAAAGAAACATGAGAACTGTAGCACTTTTTAATAGCTTAAGCACAACTCATAACATACAAGTTTAAATCTGCTACTGACTTGATACTTTCCCTTGAGCCGTTACACTTTTTTGGTACAGTTCCTTCTTACTTGCTTAGAGTAATCGCAGTTACTATTTGTAAGGCATTCTCTGAATGTGGAGGGATACTAGAGACCAAATTATTTTATGCTTTGAAACGAAGCTAACTGGTATTGTTCCTGTTTTATCTCTGCACCAAACTATAAAATGGAAGAAGTATGATTCTGTGCAGCAAGAATGGCCATGATAAACAGATCCCAGTTTATCTAGGAAGCTATGTGCCCGGTTTTCACTTGAGGAAAAAAACAAACAAACTCTGTTCGTTAAGATACCTTGTGAACAGGAAGAATAAGTGCCAACTTCCATAATACAGGATAATCTTTAATGCTGAAAATCCATGTAAATATACTTTAAGGATTGAAAAATATACCAAGTGTAATAATAATGAATTGTACTGAGTAAGTTGCAATGAAGTCTTATCAGGAATTGGGGGTTCTGTTCTAAGCAGTTTCATGAACCGTTGCTTTTATCACAATTTCTCTCAGTTGTAGAGCAAGTCTTTTCTCCTACAGTATTAAACTTATCAGGGTTGACTAACCCTGATAAAACTTTTGTGTTGTACACAAGTGTTGTTTCAAACAATTACATGGAAGTGTTCTTACACATATATAGAATATAAAAAGTATAAGCAATTTTTCACATTCTTCAGACACAAATGAAAACATCTCTTCCTCTCTGGGCACTTATATACTGCAATAAGTAACCCTGGTACATTTTTTTTTTCTATCAAAAAAGGAGTTAGAAGCTTATCTTTAATTTCATTTTTCATTTAAATAGGATTTTTTTCTTATACACTGTTGTTAAATCTGAACACTTCTCATTTTCTGTTTGCTTTTAATTAGTGAGGTAATTTTGATATGAAGAGCAACAACATGCTTGTCATGAGCTCGTTGCTGTTACTTAATTAGTCTTCACCATAATGAAATGTGCTGGTTCAAAAAAATAAATTCCATTAACTTTTGAAGCTTTGAAAATGTTATCAGTGGAGTTGTAAATTTGATGTAACCTAGAATTTTTAGTTCTTTTAAATAATCCAAATCATAATATTCTGCTGCCTGTCTTCTCTTGGTACCACAGTTCATACAATGGTGCAGGCAGCTGTGCAGCTGGACCCTTTCTGTGAGCGGAAGTACCATATTTGTTTTTAATCTGGCTCAGTTTTCTGTTCTGGCCTGTGTCTTAGAAACACTGGTTCTGGAACCAGTGAGGCAGTAGGGAAAGAGGAGGTGATCGGAACTATCCATCTCTGCCGTGGCATTGACTTACGCTGCACTGAGTGACTGTAACCACGTGTTGAGAGGCAGTATGCTCTGTTCTTAGTTAATATGGCAGATATATCAGCTCTTTATAAAATACATCCCTAAATGTTTAAGATCATGTCTATTTAGTACCAAGTTTTAATTTAAGGCAGTTGGTCATAAAGCTTGAATTTAGATTGCTCTTAGTCACTCACCTGTAACTTTACTCAAAAGTGAGTACCCCTGAGTTGAACAGTGTGGCAGGATAGGCCAAAAACAGTTTTGCAACTAGAAGTATAGATGTGTTGACACTGATCAGTTCTGTATATTAGTATTTTATACACTTCAAGATGAGCACACAGATACTTGAAATAATCCATGTTTCTTGGGTTTAAACATTTGAGGGTTCCTTTAAATCATTTTCCCAAATCCAAAAGAAACATGGTACAAAAGAATATATTAATGTGTCCTTTTTTTAAAGGGAGGCCAGAGGCTGGATAACAAGGAGTCCGTAGTATTTTATGGGTTTGGTGTACTTCTCATGTTCATTATGAAGTTTTGGCAACACAGTGATGTGTATTTTACCATGGGTGCATGAGTATTCATCTGCAAATTTGAGTCTGGCAGGAGCTGCGCTTTGAGTTGGGTAAGTAGTGCCACAGCTCCAGCTGATGCAAGTGCTTGACTTGCAGCCTGAGGACTGCATAATGGTGCAGCTCTACCCTGTCCAGTGTACATTTGCAGTCATCTAAACTGGCATTGCAGCCCAAAGTGGTAACTTCTCCTGCTTCTGGTCATTTGTTTTTTCCTCCCATGTCAGTAGAGGCATTCCTGGAACTCCATAGTAAGTTGGCTGAGAAGCTGCTCTGGGTTTTGACTAACGTTAGCAAAAAGGGTGTCTTAACACAGAGCAGTTTCTTAGGTGGATGGCCAGTGTGGTCACCAGATGTTCATGTTGGCTTAAAGGAGGGGTAGTGTAGGACAGGAACACACAATTGGGGTCAAGGCAGGAGTGCTTTTTTTTGTGTCAGCAGTTTTAGGTTGGGTTCGGGTCATTATGGAACTTGATCTCAGCAATCCTCTAGACTCTTCCCGCAATGCTGAAGTTCATTCAGTAGCTATCACTGCAATTAAATTGTGTGATCATGATGAGCAGTCGTGCTTCCTACCATTGTCCTCCTTTCCCCAACCCCAGTAAAAATCACCAGTTAATTTTGAAAATGCCTTTCTTCCTATTGGGGCATGTTTGTAAGCAACCCATTAGACTTCTTTGCAGAGACTAGTGAAATTTTATGATTATATCACAAGAAAAATTATAGATTGCCCAAATTTGCAAGTAGGAGGACTGCAGATTGAGTAAGTGTTAATATAGTATGTTCATTCTGTGATGTTTGCACTGTTCCTAAATTAGGCAGTTTGGAGTTAAATTCATAATTGAGTCAGTCATCAAACCATGTTTTGCAATCTTTTTCTACTGGTGGATGCAAATATTTTGGTCTCCTCAGCAAATCTAAGCCTAATAAATAAACAATCTGTTTCTAATAATATCTTTTGTAGACTCTTGACTAATATAATAAACCACAGCTGCCAAGCTTTCTGTACAGTAAGATGAAAATACTGACCTAGAACTGTTGACTGAAGTGCGGCTTTTGCCAGGAAAGCTTGCTGATATTCTAAAGGCAGGCGTTATGAAGTAGGAAAGAAATGCCAAGGGATTTTAGACCTTTGGAGAACTTAGTTTTCAAAACTGAAGTTCTCTGGTGACATGCACTTCTACTGAATTGTCATTCCCATGGGGAGCTTGACGACTCCTGTAATTGGGGAAAATCTTATACTCAACCCTTGCTCTTTGAAAGGCTTTGTGTGGGACTGATGTATGTGAACTTGAATTTCCTTTACTGAAAAATGTATTCATAGAGAAGATGAACACATGCTTTTATTGAACAGTACTAAATGGTAAATGTGAAGGCTATTTACTAAAGAAGCTTAAATGTGGTCGTTGAGCAGTGTATATATATCTTCGTAATCATATACAGGCATTTGGATGGCTCGTAATTCATGAGGAAAGACCAGAAAACTTATATTCCTGGAAGAGTTGGCTGTGTGATTCCAGTTAAAAGCAAGTGTATTTCTAATTCATTTTCAGTTGTGTGAGCAAGTGGTATATACATCAGCCGTCAATTTAGGAAGTGTTCTAGTATTGAAAGTTCTTTTATGTAGAAGAATCTCTATGTTGATTATGTTTTAAAATAGGAATGTTTCTGACAAAACTTTTAGAACTGCTTGAGTGATATTATGTAGACTTTTAAACACCGAGAGCTTAAAATTACAATAGTTATCACAGTTTGTTTATTCCTGTTGTAAGTTTGCTCCTCATTGGATTAAACAGTTTCTAGCCTAATTGGTAGCAAATGGATTATGCGTTGTTCTTCCGTACCAAAGTGTGGCAAAAGAGTAGTTTACATATACACTAGACTTTTAAATCTTAACTGGAGCAGATATTGAGAAACTACGCTTTTGAATTTTGTCTTTATCCACATAAGTAATCTACAGTCAGAACTTTACTCGATCAAAGTAATTTAAGTGCTGTTTTCTTTCACTATTTCCTTAATTGAGGGGGTGTTTGGTTGGTTGATGGGGTTTGTTGTTTTTTTGGTTGTTTTGTTTTTTGTTGTTTTTTGGTTTTTTTAAACTTCTCTGATTCACCAGTAAGTCAATAATGGGAAGCATTGTTAATATAAGTATGGTTTGAATTTCTCTAGCAGGGTCCATAAGACTTGTTTAGCAGCATTGTGTGATTTGATAAAGTTTGAATTGTTCTCTCCAATTCCACTACTCTTACTTAAAGGTATCTCTATATTAGCTATGTCTGGACATAGCAACTGTAGGTATTAATTTGCATCTTTTGCTGTAAACATAGCTGCTAATTTAACTGCTTGAAAACCTTGAATTTTGCCTTGGGGGGGGGATAACAAACAAATCTCTGTCTTGGATAAATCTTTCTGTGTGCATCTGCTACATCTTTTTATCAAAAGAGAATCAAAAACCCGTGAGGAAAAAAGATCTCCTTGGGTATTGCTAGGAAAATACTGTGGGGTGTTATGTTACAGGGCATTTATTCTGCAGTGTGGCTGTAAAAGTGTTGAGTATCTTCTCTTATATTGAATATATGAAGTACGTAAATAACCTTGACGTGTCCAGAAGATGGAGGCTCTGTTGCATAAGGCTTCCACTTCTGAATGCGAGTTAGCCAGGGTGTAGATATGGGTGGTGAATGGCTTTTACCATTGAAACATGCAAATAAATAAAAAGAAGTTCTTTTGTCTTGAAGTGCTCTACTGAAGTATAAAATCTCTTTTTCGAGAGAGAAGTAGAAAAAGAATCTTTGAAATATGGTTAATAACTACTGAAAAACACTGCTTTTAGTTGTGGGGGTGTTTTACCTTCTTACACTTCTCACTTACCATATAAAGGGACATTTTTTCACGTGATCACACATGATAGCACTATTTCCCTTCCTTCTGCTCCCCCTTCTGGACTACAGTTTCTTAGTTATGGAAACTTAAGACACTATTCTTCTACTTTCATTTGGCCCAGAAACTGGTATGGCAAACAGCATTGCTTCGTCAGAAGACTGGCCTAAGTAACACTAAGTGCGGGGAAGAGGAGCATTCTTTGGGTCACGAAGTAGAGATTTTCTTAGTTCCTCTCTTTTGATGCTTTCAACATTAGCTTTTACATAAAAGCTGCAAGAGTTCTGGATATGTTTGTTAAGCATTCAACAGATAAAGGTTATGAAAGGTGAATCTTTATAACAAGTTACAACTCTTATTAATTCCCAAGTCTTACTAAAAAGACTTTGATATCTTCTTGTCAGCATTGAATTTGCAACTCTTAGGGACTTGGGTACTCAACTTTGTTTAATATATTAAAATGTAGGTTTCTGTTCCACACTGTGAAGAGAATCAAACTGTTAGACTGTGTGGACTTTGTTCTCTTTATCATCAGAATCTTAGTAGAGTGTTTCTGAAACAAAGATACTGGTTGCTGTGTTTCCCTACTTAAGTTTTGTCCTGCAAACTGCTGTAGTCCTTTTAGTCCTTTTCCCTTCCACTGATCATAAAGTTCTCTGAAAACTTTTTTGTAGAATTTCTTGCCATTTTGGGTTCCTCCCCCACCCCCCACTGTTTGTGTGTTTTATACAAATGAGGGCTTGAGCCTTCTAAAGAGTTGTCTCCTGCCAGGAGCCACATGTAGACAAATGAAAGCAAAATGGCCACTTTTCTTCCGTATGGTACCTAAATAATAATTTGTCTCTTGAGTCCAGTAAAGTTCCAGTTCAATCATAAGCAAGCTGAGGAGGAAAGATGATGATAGTCTGGTGATTAGGGGCTTATGTACCTAAACAGTAGCACTTGAGTTGAAAGAGACCTAGATAACGCTTGAGGAATGGGTCAGCAGAAACCTTCCAAAGATGTGAAGATGCAAGATGTGCAGAGTTTGCCATGTGCCGGCATAGCCTCATGGATTTGTACAAGCTGCAAAGTGACTGGCTGAAAAGCAGTCTCGCTGAAGAGGACCTGAGAGTTACTGTGAATGTCAAGTTGAATATGAACCAACAATATGTTCTCCTTATAAATAAAGTGAACTGCATATTGGGTGAAACTAGGAGGAGCATCCCAAGCAGATTCAGCTGTAATTTTTTTCACCAAGATTAGTGTTAGTTCAGCGGGTCCTGATGTAATAACAAGCTGAAGAATATCTTGATGTTTAAGATTAGCAAGTATGAGAGGCCTTTTTTGCTTTTAAACTGCTTTTCCTTTGTTGTTTTTTAGTATTTGTCATGCTATGTTATGTGATTTAAAAGTTAGTCCTAAAGTTTTGTTTCCTGACAAAATGGTAGCTCCAAGGTAAGGCAGGATCAGTAGTCACTTCAGCATGAAAACCAAGCTGGATATATTTCAGCCAGTTAAGATGAATTGCTATTATAGTGACTCATAGTAGTAAAAGACAGTCTGGGTTATAATCCGAATGCAGGTCTTGACAAATGCTAAGCAGGAGTCAAGATAAAGGAATATATTGGTAGTTTAGAGGGAGGAAGAATATTGTTTTAGTATTAAAAAATTATTAAAATATTGCAAGTTTAAAGCAAAACTATCAAATCAGTAATACTGAAATCGTGGCAGCAGACCAAATCCTGTGCATCTTCTAACTGAGGTTTAGGTGCAGTCTGCCAAACATCCTCTTACTGCAATTGGTTACTTCCATGTTTGTTTTGAAGTACACTTCAAGAAACTTGCTGTACAAGTTGCTTTTGTGAGGTGCAGGAAGGGAATCGTTCTAGGCTGTTTTACTTGTGAAAGCAGTTTTCTCTACTGTGGCCAAAGTGGTAAAGCAGGACCTGTCTCTTGAGTCCTGTGAGCTAAAGTATTTTGACTTTTTTATGATGTACGTAAGCACCTGTCTTCTATAAATATGTCTATTTTTAGAATGAGTCAAGGGTTTGAACATAAAATGAGAAATGTTTGACATTTTTTGATTATTAGGTATTTGTTTAGAACTAGAAATGCAAAATTTGAAGAAGTGTTAAATGTACATGTAACTTGTGTGCAGCTAAGCAGACTCAACTGTTGAAGATTGTCCCCCAGATTCTGTAACGTGACACTTTCAGACTGGCTGAAGTTTTTTCCCTGATAGCCCATTCTCCCTTCGGCTTTTAGATTTCTTCATTTCAAATTTTGTATGCTTTCTCTACTATTTCAGAGGTTCTTGGGCATAGTGTGTTTGTATGTGAAACTTCAAAGGTGTAGGGCTTTTGTCAATTAAATATCAGCACTGCTTCTCTTCCTGCAGAGAATAAACCCTTTGAACTGCATCAAAATAATCACATTTTTGCCAGGTCTAGCTCACTGTACAGTGAAAGGTGATTGTTTTCTTGATAGATATGTTAGAAATGTTATATGTTCTATCCTTTCAGACTCTGTATCATGTATGTGTATGGGTTTTGTTAAAAATCCAAAGGTTTAAACTTCATGGTGAAACTGGGCATAATGAAAGTACAGAACTGAAGTAAAAGGGGAAAAAAATACTTGTGCATTTTTAGGTCTTTGATCATGCCGGTGTAGCAGATTCAGGCTGTGTATGAAACAAAACTTTGAAGTGTCTCCAAATAAGAAGAGGTTGTTGAACCTTTTGGGCAGAGTAGTTTATTTTGACTTATCCAATGATTAATTTAAGTATCTGTTTTGTGCTTTTGATGAAGATGTAGGAGGTTGGTTTGGGTTTGTTTTTTTTTTTTTTTTCTTTTACCTTTTCTATTGGAATAGAATGACTGGAATGGGGAAAGCTGCCAAATCCTTTTCCCCCCACTTTGCACAGTCAGAATTTAAAACCCATTTCTAGGAGAGTTTTGTTCACACATAGAATACAATAGAGAACAGATGCTAATGTATATTGGGAGTGCAGCAGTAGAGCCCTGGGGAAAGCTGCTTGCTGCAGAGAGCCGTAATGTTGCTTAATAGCACTCTTGTATAATATAGGTCAGTATTTTTGTCTTAAGTTTTGTGATTTGGTGTGTTACGGACCTCCAGCACCTGTGGATAATTAAGGAGTCTATTCTCAGATTGTAAGAATGGTCTTATTTTTCTTAGGTTTAAACTTACTATAGTCACATCTGCGCGTCTTCTAGAAAATTTTTTGAGATCTGCATATAAAAATTCAGAAAACTACATGCTATTGCCGTGCCTTATGTAATTCAAAAGTGGGAATAAGATTTTTAAATACTCAAAGGATAAGAACCTTATGCAATTTTTTCTACTGTTATAAGGTTTTTTTGTCTGCTTTTGACAAAAATATACCACTTCATGACCACCAGGTTAAGCTGGGCAACTTTGCACTTCATTGTTGCATTTCATTGACCGATGCAAACTTTCCTTATCACTGGGGTATATGCTCTTTTTACAAAAAGTGATGTTCTGTTAATGCAGTTCGAAGTCAAGACAGGTCACAGAGTGGCTTTGAAGATGAGAATGTATTTTTTTTAACTAGTTTTATATTCCTGCGTAATACAGTCATTATCTTTCATAACTAGTGGGAAAGATATAATCTAGTTATAGAACTGTAAATCAATAAAGATCCATAGCATTCTTTCTGGACTAAATTTGTTAGATGTAGCACTTTTGATGAAGCAGCTTTATCTGTCCAAAATCTATTATTTAACAAAGGACTGTTAACAAAAAAAGTACTTGTGAAATTATTTGAGATTCTTGAGTACCTCGCAGAAATGGCAATTTTCAGACTTTAGGTGATCTTGTTTTGTAAATCTGTTTAAATATTTTTCCAATACAATAGGAAATTGAAACACAAAGCAGTTCAAGGAATTGGTCAAATTAATATATTCTTTACTAGATCTGCAAATCAGCATCATTTTTTCTTTTTCATAATTTTTCTGTGTTTTCAGAATGGAATTACCTAATGTACTGTGAAGGAAACTTATGATCAATCTTTTCTTCAGAAAAATTATTACATCTGCATAGAGCAGAAGCAAAGTCACCTCTGCTGTGAGAGTTTAATTCATTGGCAGACATGCAAATTAGTTTCAGCAGATTTCAAGTGTATCTTCGGAAAAATGTGGTGGAAGCTTGCTGCTGCTAGTGCTGGTTTTGCAGCGTTTTTAGTAATGTGAGTTTCTAACACTTGTAGATTATAAGCATATCCGCTTCAGTGAATGAAGCAGGGGAGATGCAGAAACACTGATTCAAAACTAATCTTTTCTTCAGGTTCATTTCCTGTTTAAAAGAGGAATTATTTTGGGAATGCCTAATTTAGTTTAAAATATTAGGAAGACCATTTACTGAAGATTACATGGTTTGCAAAAATGAAGAATCCTTTTTCTGTGTAACCCCCTACCTGGTGATTTTATGCTTTCAAGAAATGCCTGTGAGTCTTAACAGTGTCTCACTCTTTTCAGCCCTTAACCAGGATGGCTGGCTCTATTCCTGTGTAATAGAGAAACGATGTGTGTACATGCATGTTTATTTCTTTTTTTCTTTTCTAAAACATGAATAAAATGGCTGAAGATGGCAAAAATAGAACATTTATGTCTGGAATATATCCTTCCACATAATTCTTTTGCATTGGGAAGAGGTACAATTCTCAGGTAAGGAAAAAGACTGGATGATGAGACCAAGAAAGAGCCTTCCTGAAAATAGTGGGAATGTTTCAGGAAGGGGAAGCCATGGAAGGATCCACTGCTCGTCTCCAGAGCAGAGTTGCACATTCTTCCAAAGGACGAAAGAAAGGAGAATTTTTTGGAACTCAGTGTTGATACTCCGTAAAAGAGGGAAAGGAATAACTTTAGATTGTATTTGGTCTGATTTTTTTTTTTTTCCCAGAACAGGTGTATTTATTCAGATGTGCTTACAGATCTCTTAATATACAAATTAAAAAATGCAGAAGTGCATTTTTTCAGAGGTGACTATTTACAGTAGGATTCTTGAATTTAGAGAAATGTTACTAAAAGGAAATTAAGCAGTATCGATACCTTGTAGATGTAAAGGTGCTTGTCTAATTGAAGAAAGATGGCGTTTGCTACTGATGTATTGAACAATAAACTTGTTATGCTAACTTTGCATTGTGGTGTTCTTATCTTGTACTTCTGCCTCAGAAAGCTGAGGTGGTTCTACTCTAATAGTGTTTTTTTCACTGAATGTCCTGAACCATGTTTTGGACTCGTATGTGCTGTTGCAATGCAAATTACTATTAATTTTCACTGTTTCTGTTACACTGTAAAAGTGCTTGCTTTAAAGCCTGCATACCATTTGTTTAACTGTCTAATATGCATTTAAAGTAGTAGTATACAAATACACTCAGGAAGCTTTTAGCACCTGTTTTCCATTGCTGGTTTAGCCATTTCAGGGGAATGTCTTTTAAGCTGCATCATGTTCTGTTGTAGTGGGCAGCATAGGGTTTGCAAAGTTAACTGGCTGCTTGCACTCCCCAGGAGAATAGCCTTCTGTTCTACCATTTGGAAACATACTTTTCTTTTGACGTATTCAGGTTATTACTCACTGTACTGCACCCAAGTTGCTTTCACTTTGGTGAAAAATAACTATTAAATAGGCAAGCACGTTTTAGTTACCAGTTACTGCACTTCATTAATGATGATCTTTACTTTTTGGGTAAACCCTATAAAATTTGTCAAGATTATACATAAATCAGATTTTTTTCTTTTAGTATTGAACTGTCTGTAAGAAGTGATGGATTTAATATAAGCCATGACTCTCTCTTTCTCCAAACTTTATCTGATTAAACCAGTGTAGAAGGATGCTTTGGTGTGCTTATTCTGGTTTGATGAGCCTAATTTGTTTTATTTTGATTTAGTGAAGTTGTGTCTGAATTGCTTTGGCTGCATGATTTCGGGCAGCAAAGTCCAAATCTGTCAATTTTCAAAGTTTATTGCGAGATCCATTTTGATATTAAAGAAACAGCCATACCCAAATAAGATGATAAAGTAACAATGTTACTAAGTGAAATGCCGATGTTATCTTTGTAGCCTTATTTGAGTACATGMACTAAGTGGTAACCATTTTCTGTAATGGGCTAATACTGTATGTGACTCTTCTCTTGTTTTAAAAAGTAAACAAACTCCACAAATCCATCTGTCTTGTGACATCATGCTGCCCTGGGTCATCCTCAGTTTTTTTTCATTTTTAAACTCTGTTCTATAGCTATGTACCTCTGATTACTCGATAGCATTAGTAAACCTGCCATCCTTATGGCACTATTAGGAACGAATAAAAGGCTTGCTCTGTTGCAAGTGTTTGTTGACAGTTAAGGAACAGTGATCGACATCTCGGGTCCTATCACAAGCTCTTCGAATTCTGTTGTGCAGTTTGTTCTGCCCAATTCTCTCAGCTAAATTCTTTTTAATTTCTCTTGTTTTTTAACCTGTGTCTATTTGTCAGGTTTCTCATTCACTCTCTCTCGACTGATCTTGCTCCTCAGTTAGTGTTTTTGCTTCTATAGTTACTCCCACTCTTACTGTGTTTTCTTCTAACTTGTCTTTGGGTTTTTTGTCCTGGTCCTATTCCTGCCTTCAGTTTCATGTCAGATGTGCCTTCATTTATTCCCCAATTTGACTGCATTTTCCAGGCTTTCTTTTGTCATCTTAGCTGAAAGGTGAACCCAGTTACTTATCTTCCAGTGTTTCTCGATGGCCTTATCTTTGCTTAGTGATTTCATTATATATTCTCTGTATATCCCCAAATACATTTACCCCGCAAATGTATGAAAGCTAGTCAGCTTTGAAGGGGTATTTGTGGGGACAGAAAAGGGGAAACTGACAGTCAGCTCTCTGAAAAGTCATGTTTCTGTGGCAAACAATAAGGATGCATGAAAGAATGGCATACAAAAATTCAGTTCACAGTTCAAATTGTGATAAAAGTATAATGAACTAGAAGAGTATAGCAATTAATTGGTAACATTACTATCCAGAAACAATAAAATAAGAGCTGACCTATTCTTGAGGTTGGAAAAAATCCTGCTGTTGCTTCTAATTCTGTGCATTAAGGAAAAAATGGAGTCTTCCATTTAAACCCTTGTTGATGGATTCTAAAATAAAAACAGAGTTTAGTACTTTGCTTAAAAGAAGAATTTGGATGTTACTACTCTGGATTACACATTGTCGTCTTATATTTGTTTGCATGTTTCTACTCACTCTCCCAGTACAGCGGGAGCTTTAGCTATAGATGCACTGAATTCAGACACTTTTTTAGCCGATACAAAAAATCTAAAGGAGAGCCTGTTGAGGCATTGGTTTGTCCCAACAAAAGATGAAGAAAGATACTGATAACTTAGATGTTAAATGGGTATATTTGTCTGACTGGAGTAGAGGTCTTTGGAAATAAATGCTCCAGTTTCATCTGATAACTGAATCTGTACCAAAAACCCCCTTAATGTCTAAAGCTTCTTTGTTTGGAAGCTTCATTCGGTGTGTATATACAGACATCTATATGCATATGCACACATTCTTCTTTTTTTATATATATATATTCATATATATATATGGTATGCAAATATGACTTGGACATAAGGATATTACATGGATAAAAGCATGATATTTGAGGCATTATTAGAAGAAAATGATCGTCAGCAGCTGGGTAAACAAAAATCTTTTTGCAAAGTTTGTAACTGCAAGTAGGAGGCATTTTGTGATCGAGGCAGTGATCTCAAAAGTTGGAGAGACAGTTTAGAACATAAACAGAACATAAACCCTTCATTTTCCTAACCCTGTGTCATTTCGCTTGTCATGTTCATAATCATGAACTTGGAAGGGTCTGTAGGCGTGTAATTAACATGTTTATGCCTTTGGTCACCTTTTAAATAGTTTTTGCTGATGTTGATTGCATGTTAAGTAAATGTTGTTTATGCTGATCTAAGCTAGACTCAACTTGCGATAGTTTTAGGTATGTCCAATCTAAATTGATCCATATCATAGCTAATGCTTTATTTACCTATGTTTGTAATAAAAAAATTTTCTTCAGGAGAATCCGTTTTCTGAAAGATGAGAATAAATGATGAATTAACTTGTTGCTTTGGAGTGTTTCTCTAAAAAGGCATTTTTAGGTAATGTTTTCTTGCAAATATATCTGATCAAAGTTTTTTGGAAGCCCGAGCATAATCTTTGTCTGCATTCTTGGTCTTGGTTCTTGAAATTTGTTTTTGCATTGCCTGTAAGAGAGTACAGATGTGTGGCTTTGAAAAAATATCTTTTTCCCTGTGGTTTAAAGCACTGGTTGGTATAGGAGCGTACATCTTTAGACTTGAGAGAGATTAGTACTGGAAATTTTCTCTAGGTTTTTTTTCTGAGTAATGCATACGCTTTAAAACTAAATTAAAAAGACTTTATTAATGGACTTGAATGTTTAATGCCAGCTTGCTTTGCTCATTTGAAGAAGCTGCTTTCTCTTTTTTTTTTTTTATATAAAACCACTACTATCCTTTTAATTTTACCTTTGAGATTTAACACCTGAAACTTTCTGTACAACAGTTAGCTACCTTCTGACAAGTTGTAAGAGAATCTGAGATAGAGTTAGGGGTACTTGACATACTTCCTGCATGAGAAAGTTTTGATACCTTTTTCTTGTTTCAGACGAACTTAATGTTGTAGTAATTGTGTTGTTACAGTGGTGTTATGGATGTGGCAGTATTTGGAGGTGGACATGGTGTCTTATTAGACCACCTGGTATTGGGCAGCTTTCAGGCAAATGAGTCTTTCAACCACATGATGAAGGTTTGTTGAGTTGAAAGCTTGTCTCTTTTTCCAGTTACACGAGTTGGTCTAATAAAAGATGCTACTCCTGCCAAAGGTCTTAAATTTCCTTACCTCATTTAAGGAAACATGCTAGTCCAAACTAGTTTGGACTTGTTTGTCTTGAATGGAGAATAATTGTAATGGCTTTAGTTTGTTTTTTCCCCTTGTACACTAGAGTTGTTTGTGTAGCTAACAGCCAGGTGTCATAGATGGCTTGTTTTATAGCTGGCCTGACACACTTTCAGGTAGCAGTGGAAAGGAGTGTGTGACTTGTAGGTTTGCGAAGCCTGTGAAGAAGGTTAATCCCTGCCCTGTGCCAACAAACTGATATTTAAAGGGCAACTTGTAGTTTTGAGCTGTGAAGAGGTTGCTATGATCCCATCATTTAAGGATTTTACAGTCTGAAAAATTAGGTTTTAGACTCATTTCTCTCCGTCAGAAAAAATCTGAATACTGAAAATTTTTTACCCTGCCCCTCACATTTTCTTAACATTCTCAGTGGGTCTCGTTGGGGGGAAGTTATGTTCGGTTATATTTATCAAACCTTGATAAATATGTAATCCATTTATTTTGCAATAATGGAATTGAAAGTATACCTACAGGTAGAATGTGATCTGTGGTGTATTTACTGTAAGTTATGTAAAGGGAATGTAATTTTATTTTCAGGTCCTAGAATAAGGTTTTGAGGCAGCCCTTTAACACTTTTTTCTTTGTTAATAGTTAAATTAATTTGTAATTAATGTGGTGTTTCCTGTTGTACATTGAATCTGAAATACCATCTTCTGTTGAAGGGTCTTACCTTTTCTTGCATTTACTTACACTATTTTTACTGACGACGTTCTTTTCCTCCACAGTTCTAGTTTAGGGATGGTAATGCAAACTTTATAGTGATCTGTTTCAATACAAAATTTCTCTTGGTAGAGAACAAAGTGTTTAACCACTTTAATGTCAGTGTTATGTGGCACAGGCGAAGAATAATAATTGTTCAGAGGAACCTGCAAATATTTCTTCCCAATAAACAATGCTTTATGAAGTTGTTATTCATCCTTGTAAACTTAAGTTAGCGGAGATACTAACGCGGGATTTTTGTCATTATTATGTAATAACCTAGTGTTTCACTTTTTGCAGTCTTTCAGAAACGAGATAGCCATGGCTACAGAAATTGGCTCCCCGCCCCGATTTTTCCATATGCCGAGGTTCCAGCACCAGGCGCCTCGGCAGTTGTTCTACAAAAGACCTGATTTTGCACAGCAGCAAGCAATGCAACAGCTTACTTTTGATGGAAAGCGGATGAGAAAAGCTGTGAACCGAAAGACCATAGACTACAATCCCTCTGTAATTAAATATTTGGAGGTTAGTTAATTTTCTGGTTTTGTTTGAAAAACTTTTTTCCTTCCTGAAATTCGTGATTGTGCTTTTCAGTGTCCATAGAGCACTCTGGAATACTGGGAGATCTACTGCTGCGTTTTCAAACTAAGTGACAAATGCTTGTAAATTTGGTATAGTATGAATAAAAAGGGGGTTGGTCCTTGGTAATAAAACTGCACATATACGCAGCTGATTTTGTGGTTTGTGTAAACACCAATTTTTACATCCCGTCTCGGAATTCCAACTTCAAGTGCAATTGAGTGTCTTCTGTGATGTTCTGACTTTTCAGTGAACATAAAAACTCATTATAAATAATGTAATTGTTCTTACTTTTGTTTTGAAATAGAAATTTCCTGAAATGGGAAATAAACCATTACCCCTTCCCCTCCAAAACCAGGGCACCGTAAAAATGTTTTCTCATCATTTTACTACATAGCACTGCAGCTTGCACTGTAGCTTGCACTGTGGTCTCTGAAAATCCCTTTCTGTACAGTTAATAGATACAGAACAATTTAAATGAAGTTTTGTTGAAGAAATGTTTCTGTAAAAATGCTTATTTAGCTTTCCTGATAGGGTGGTATTAATTTCTTAAGAAATAGAATTTTATGATCAAGATTTACTGTACAAGTACTGGATATTAGCTCAGAAGAAATAGAAGCAAATCTGTAAATATAGGAATTGTTGGAATCTCAACAGTGACATTGCAAAAATATGATTAAATTAATTCAATCTGCTGTGTCCAGTGCATGATTATAGCTTGTAGGTGTTAACAGTTGGAAGTTTTTCTTAATAATAAATTTAAATTATCTTCTAAGATCTGTTTAAACACCAAACATTTAAAACATATTCCTCTATTTTAGGAATGCCCCCAAAAAGATTCTGTTAGTAGTGGACTAATTCTAAAAAAATAATTTTAGTAGTTCAGGACTTTTTTTACTGTGGCAGAAATAAGCATCCTCAAACTTCTGTTTATTAAAACAAAAACAAAAAAAATCAGATCTGTATGTTTTGTATGCTTACACAAAATTAGGGTATACCAGAATTCCATTTCAGTCCCGGCGTCAGTACTGCTGATTTAATTTGATGTGGTTCTATAAAAAATGAGGAAAATGGTTTATATGCAATTTGCTCTTGGCTTAAGAAATTCTAGCAAATTGTAGTAGTGTATGCTGAAAATGTTTTACCTAGAATTTTAGCTTATGTTTCTGATACGTACACAGATCCAAATTGGTAAAGTCTACAGCATGAAGCTGAAATAATTTCATTCTTAATTCATGTAAAGTGTTTTTTAAAAGGTTGTGTTTGACAGCTTACAAAATCTAACTGAAGGCATTTTTATCCCTTGGTCTTCTAAGTTGTATCCATTTGAATGCATTATTATCTTTATGCTTCAGCCACAGAAGCTTCCTTTCTAGCTCATGTCACTCCATGGCATTTCATTTAGAGTTCATCAACACAGCTCCTAATGGTGTAAATGCTTATCCTGAAAGTAAAGCTTTTGAAATGATTGAACGTGCTTCTTGTAGAGTACCTATTAGCCTGGGAAGCAAAGTACCAGTCTTTACAATAATGTGGCTTATTACATAGGACTGCTCCTTTCATATTGTTAAGCTGCAATTTTAAATGAGCTGCCATAGTCTGATGAAATAAAGACTTTAAACATTCTTGAATCTTTTGCTTATGCTGTACAACTTCTACAGGTTTCCTGAGACCAAAGTCTTTTAACTGAGTTTATTCTAAAATCTTTGGAGTGCTTTGGAATTTCCTGAACAGGCTATGAACGTGTTCCTTATTTTCTGTTATTTAACAATGAAGTATAGTGGTGGTATGAACTAGGAGTTGTTTTCTTCTTTCCAGAACAGAGTATGGCAGAGAGACCAGCGAGATATGCGAGCAATCCAGCCTGATGCAGGATATTACAATGACGTAAGTAAAATCTTTCTATTCCCTGATGAAGTTCTGTGGATAAAATTTGTCCAGAAAATCAGAAGGATTCTGCATATCAGCTGAGGTTATCTTTTTGTCCACAAGAGGCCTTAAAGATACGAAGAGTATCTTCACTCTACATTATCTTGTTCTGTTGGAATCCATGTCCATGAAGAGAACCTGAAATTGGATAGGCTTTTAATTTTTGGACATAAGAACTCTCATAATGCACTGAGCTTGCAAAGCTGCTCTTGAAGATGCTGGTTCTGGATGTTTGAGATGGTGAATCATGCAGGCTTTTGAACATTTCTACCGACTTCTGATAATTTTGGACATTTCTACTGACTGACTTCTGATAATATCCCTGCAAATGAAAAACTTGCTTTTCCAGAAATAGGTGGTCAGAATGTATGCTTTTCTTGCAGTTTCTGGTTAGAAGTGTCATTACTAAATCTTTTGTTTCTTCTCTCGTAGTTGGTCCCTCCTATAGGAATGCTGAACAACCCTATGAATGCTGTAACAACAAAATTTGTTCGGACATCTACTAATAAAGTAAAATGCCCAGTGTTTGTTGTCAGGGTGAGTATAGTGTTGGATTTACTTAATTGTAGTGTCTTAATTTAAATTAGAGTGATATTCTTAACTGAAGAAAGAAACAAGGTAACAGTTAAAGCATTTCCAAATAAAACTAGCACGTGGAATATATGGACTACTTCTGTGTTCTGTGGAGGTTTTTAGGAAATTAAATGGTAAGGTCTGAGTACAAAATAATTCTTACTCTCGGAGTTTGAGCTGCACTTCCCACACTTTCATTTCCCCCCCCATTTGGGTGGGCTAATATATCTTGACTCACAAAAAAAAAAGGCAATTCGGTCTCTATGCTGTTTGACTCTTGTAGCATCTTTTAACAACTTTTCTGTGATGTCAGCAGTATTGTTTAGTATAGATATTGTGTGCTAGAAATGTACTGGTGCCAATAAGCTGTTTCTTCTCTACGACTAGATATTTTTCACTGCTTTTACAGTGGGCTTTGTCCTGTTGTTACAAAAGTCAAAAGCCCTCTGGCATAGTTCTTCATTTTTTTCTCTCTTACATCCTCTAGAAAGTCATGTAGTAAATTCCAGTTCTGCAGATTCCCTGGAAGAAGCTTATGATTTATTTGGAGGATTGTGAAGAAATATTTGAATGTTATATTTGCACAGTTTAGTTAAATTTTTCTTTTGCAGTGGACTCCTGAGGGGAGACGCTTGGTCACTGGTGCATCTAGTGGAGAGTTCACTTTATGGAATGGACTGACTTTCAATTTTGAAACGATATTGCAGGTAAATTCATCTATCAAGATTTCTGTGTATTTCCTTGAGGTTTCGGAGCATGTTTTAGGAACACATCTTCACCCTGCTTATCATGGGTCTAAGTGTGGTAATGGGAGCCTTAGAGGTCTTTTATTTTTTATTCTGCTCTGACCCCATGTCAGACTGTGGCTATAGGCAATTCATTAAATGCTTCTCATTCCATCTCCATATGCTATACTAACTGTTCTCAAGAACATACTATGAGTATTTGTAATAATAAAGAAACATTTTTGGAAACAAAATGCAAATACTCTTCATTTATTATTTAGAAGACCATTGTATACAAAGTAAGGGTATTTTTTTTTTTTCCACAACATCATCTTGAATCTAACTAGATCATCCTTGTTTTCATTTCTTTGTTGCAGCTGTTAAGTAGGAACTTTACTAACTTTTGTGTTTGTGTGGGTCAGACAGTATTTGAATATGGTTGCTAGAAGTTTTGTTTCTGAATTTACAGGCTCACGACAGCCCTGTAAGGGCTATGACTTGGTCACACAATGATATGTGGATGCTGACAGCAGACCACGGGGGATATGTGAAATACTGGCAGTCCAACATGAACAACGTCAAGATGTTCCAGGCACATAAGGAGGCGATTAGAGAGGCCAGGTTTATACACAATATACCATTTTCTGTAGTACCTATTGCCATGATTAGACTGTTCTCTAAGTGTATTCTAGGTGCAGAAATGCATGGGTTCTGTCAGATTCTGGGAAACTTCCTGCACCACATAAACACAATATTTTCTTTTGTTTCCACATTCTCACCGTTTTGCTGGCACCTTTCTGAATTACTTTCTGAATTAGTATTGTCCCAGTATCCGCCTCTGCAATATGTTAGAGATGTATTTGTCTGCCGCATTTTGCACTGGTATTCTTTTCATTTTTATATGGTGACGATGTGTATCAGTTATTCCTTTTTATACGCACTGTGTAAGACAACAATTTCATTCCAAATAAAGAATTCAGTCTTTAATAATCTAACTGAATAAAATATAAAGCCTTCAGAAATAAAACACCTGCATAGTTCTCACAAAATAATAAAACACTAAATAAAGTGAAGAACTGCTTGGCTTGGTGAAGCCAAGACTTCCAGTAATACTAAATACCCACGCAGACTGCCACATACAGAAGTCTAATGTTAATACTGAATGGGTTCTTCAAGCTTGAAACTGTAAGCAAGCCATTGAAAAGAAGACTGTAGGATATTCTCTTGGTTCAGTGTTGATGCATCAGTTGTGCAAATGTCTATTTATATAAAAAATGGAATCTAAAGTGATACTATCAGTAAGATGTAAATGAAGGATGTTTCTAAAGCAAACCTGCACATAATCTTTAGTAAGATATGGAAATGTTTTTAGAGTAAGCCTGAAGAGAAGCTGCAGATCCAAAATGAAGCTAAAGCAGTGTTTCTTCGGGTTCAGGTGCTGGCCCTTGGTGATAAGGTTCACTGCCACAAAACCACTTTCCACTAAAGTCACCATTTTTCTTTGATAGGGTGCAGCATTTTCTGCCAGAGTTTGGTTATGAGAAGTGCTTACATTGGATTCAGTTACTGTCTGACTATCATGGCCACACACTGAATTTCTCTACTATTTTAAGCCCTTTCCTGATCATAAAGATCTAGGATTTCACGAGGGCTCCCTCATGGTCTTTCACTGCACCAGAAAGGAAGTGAGTGCCTGTCAGTTGCTGGAGATGTTCTGGCCCTAATCACATGGCTAAATAACTCCTTGCTTTTCCAGTGGCTTTCATCAAGTGATACTGGCTGCTCAATCTGGAAGCTTCTTCTGTGTCTGTAGGATTCTTTTCATGGTGTTGATGGGGTGTGTAATAAGAGGGATTTTTTTCCAAATTACTTTTACAATAAGCGGTATACTTGATTTATATATATACAATTTTTTCAACAGTTAATGCAACTAGCATTTTCCTGTGACCAGCTTTCCCTTATTTTTGCTTCTCTGCTGCAAAGAAGAGGAGTTTTTTCCTAAGAACTGTTCTCCTGTGCTTCTACACAGTGTCACTTTCTTATGGTATTACCAAACATGAAAATCTAGGGTGACAGTTACCAAATCATATTGATGTTGCTTCTCATCCTGCAGAGAAGGCGCTACAGTGTGCAGTCATAGGTAGGAAGGTGCTAAGAATAAATTCCGGATTTTTTCCTCATTTGACAGGGGACTGCAATGCAATAGTAATCCTATGCTAAATTCATGTCTTGTGATGAAGTGTCATTTGGCAGGCACTGTATTCACTTAAAAGTCCCTATGTTCAAATGCATCCTTCAGTGTATAACACATTACAGTATAATTTTGCCCTGTCTGAGAAGCATAGATAATCTGTTAAATGCTGACTTCTTTCCCCTGCTGTGTGTCTTCATGTAACAGTTTCTCACCCACGGATAATAAATTTGCTACATGCTCTGACGACGGCACTGTTAGAATCTGGGACTTTCTACGTTGCCATGAGGAGAGAATTCTTCGAGGTATGTGTACCAAAAGTACTGATTGGGGTATTTCAGGAGGGGGAAAACCTTTTTTTAACTAGGTGTTCACAATACAGAAGTATCAGCTTGTCTACATTTTTGTATTACATCCCTGTCTTAAATCCTCCAAACAAGTTTTTGTTTGGCTGCTGCTATAGGTGCCTTATAATATTCAGATAGGCTGCAGTTCACAGTGGTGTTACTCTGTTTACTGTCCACTTTAGCTCTAAACAATGGAGGTGGATATAAGGACATTTTTTCTACTGCTAATGTTCGTAGAAACAGCTGTTTCTGGATCAGGAATACATTTATCTTTCTCTAAAGCTTAATCTTTGACCACTTTTACTTCAGAACACACATCTTCATGCAGAGGATTGCATTCTTTTCATGGGAGTGCCTTCCATTCTGTTTTTTTCAGAGGCAAGGTAGTTACTTTTTCTCAGTCCTTAAGAGGAGAGCATTTAGGTAGAGAAAACAAGTAAATTTTGATCACATCATGTATAGCATATGCAAATAATCCTAGCTTCAGTTCAATAGTTTTCTGTCCACCATCTGTGTACGCTAACTTCTGGTGCCTTTCCGCTGGCCTTGTTGAGCTTTCTTCTTCTCTTGTTGCAATCTTACTAAGCAATAACAATAGCTTCTGACAACTATTCCTTTCTTGCAGAAGATGTCAAAGGTACATAATTTAATAGGAGAATATATTAAAGACTGCCATAAGATTGGGGGTTGTAGGCGTGCAGATAAACTGCAAAGAAGGTATGCAATAAAAACATGGAATTTCAGTTTTAGGTGTGTGAGCTTGTTCAGTGCTTTCCTAAACTAAGGATTTTTCTTTTTTAAAATCATGCTTCCAACTTGGACCTGCATTATGTATTTTATGAAGTAGAGCTCTCCCTGTTTCTCTTGACTCTTAAGCTCTCTTCTTGTTTTACTAATGCATTACTTCTACCACTACTTTGAAAAGACATTGGGCTCCAGCCTTCTTGCAATGATGATATTCTAACAGAATCTGTGCATAGACGTTATGGTAGATGTGTTCTGTACAGGAGCTGGCAAGCAAATTTCTAGGCTATATCATTTACACCTATTATTCTGGAAGGACCCAAACAGATTTGGGACTGTTTTGCTTGATGCTTTACAAAAGAAATCATTCTGCACTAAACGCATTCTATACCCTCCTGCAGGTTTGTACTAACTACTCATTTAAACCATGTGGAGGAAATGGGGATTGCCTCCATGCAGAGTTGTCAAGATTATAAAAATCCCTCTGATTCTTCTACATTCTTTTAACATTCTGCATAAAGTAGGAGTAAAGCATTTAATTTAGGCCATAAAGAACAGAACTTGCATTACATTTCCTGCTGTTATCTTGCGTACTTGAACATTGTGATTGTGACTATATCCCAAATAGAATTATGCTTTAATTTCTTATAGTTTATACATCTCAATATATAATTTTAAGTTTGCAAAATAGCTCTATAAAGAATATCTTTGCTTCTACTTATATGATGTACCCACAATACACTTCATCTTTTATGTAAGTTGGAAATATTTTGAAAACTTCACATCTCTGGATAAAATTGGACAGGGCAGATTATTCCTTGTTTCTGCTGTCAGATAAGGGGAAAAAAAAACCCAACCCAAAACAAAAAACCAAACACCACCACCAAAAAATCCCCCACAACAAAACAAAAATAATACCCAAAACCCTGAGTGTTGGGGGTGGGAGGATGTTTCTGCAAAACATGCAAGTTTGATTTGGTTTTGGTCCCTAGCACTATTGTTAAATATGATCAGAAGATGTATTTGAAAGAGCTGTATGGGTAACACTTAGGTAGCTTTCTTGGTGGAAAATACAAGCTTTCATTTTGTTATTTGGAGTTTAGAGCTTATGGCTTTAGGAAACTAACTAGATCTTCAGCTTTTTGCTTCTCCACATGCATTCTGCTTTTACATATTTAGGAGTGTGACCTGTAAAACTTTGCTTAGTACAGCTCTCAAAATGTGTAAACACTCATGCCATTGGCATTCCAAAGTTAATGATCTGTAAATTAAAATTCTGGTGGCACTTCATTAAAAATATATTTCATTACGTACAAAAAGTGTTTAGATCAAATACCATGCTAAGGAGTGTTTTTTATTTCCTACTGTCACAAATCATGCTTCAGCTATTCTGGTTAATATTGGTGCTGTGAAGTTGAAGGGATTCTACAGTGTAGTTTAGATCCAAAGCTTCACTTAGTGTGTTAAGGTATTCTTCAGGTTATCACACTGAATTATAAAAATCAAATGAAACTATCAATTTACAGTCAGATGTGTTAATAAAAAAGATTATCACTCACAGGGATACAATATCAATATATCATTATTCCTACTGATTTTTCGGTAACAAATTAAGGAACGTATTTTAAAAAACAGACTTGAGGACTTCAATGCTAAGGAATGCTTTTAAAGCAATTCTCTAAAGAGCATTAAGGTACTGGGATAAGCTTTGCTGATAAAGGACAAAATTCTATAGACTTGTTACAGATGCTTTTGTTTGCACTGGAATTAACTAATATAATTTATTTCTATTATTTGTTGAAATGGTTCCCTTTACTTGAAGCTGGTCTGAAGGAACAATTCTAGTCTTCCCTTCCAAAGAGGACTGGAAAAACAAATTGGAAGTGGTAAATTACATAGGACAACTTCTTAAGGTTTTGCTGGAGTTCTTTCAGCTGTTTACAGTAGGCTACACAATTTTTTCAGTAGTTAAAGCCATGAATATGTGGGCTGCATGAGAAACACTTATTAACTGTGTCCAGCTTCCTTTTAATTTGTCAAAATGAAAATAAACAGGACACCCTGTTTTGTTCTTTGTACATAATGCCAGAAGTTCTGGATCTTTTTTTATTTAATCTGGCTCAGAGTCACTTTGCTGCCTGGCTTTTCACTAATTTATGTTACTTTGCTGCTGCTTCTACCATCGTGGTTTTCCAGGGCATAGTAGGTGGAGTTTGGGCGTTTTGTTAGAAGTATGTGCAAATTTATCAGGCTCCTTTTTAATATCATAAAGAAATAAATAGGATTAAAATTTTCCATTTCTTGGGGAACCATCTTTAAGTAATTCATCTTCAAGTGAATTACCTTGGGAGAACTTGAAGGTGGGGGAAATGACATTGTCATAGCCACTTACCTGCTTGCTTCCCCTCGGCCCAATTACTGTCTGTCTCTTCTCTTGAAGTAAAGGTGCTATACTCCTAATTCTGCACTGGTAGTTTTTGCCTATGTTAATTTCTGTCATGTTACCATTTTGATGGTGATAACAAGTACAGTTGGGTGCACTTGCTAAAATACACTGGTAGGAATCGAACTGATGTTAAAATAAAAATGTTTTTGTTAAAATAGTAAGACATGGAAAACAGTCTATAGTATAGCAATATGTTGTTTTCATGTCAGTAATCTGTTACTGTGAAAGGCATTTCCAGTAATGGCATTTATAACAAAACACTATCAGGTCTTCAGTCTAAACAGTTGCAGTGAAGTTAATGCCACGTCTCATGTAAACAGTCCCCATTTCTGTAAGAACATACACACTGATGCTTTTAATAATGCTAATTACATCTAGTGAAAAAACATATGCATTAAAAGCTTGCTGTCCCTTTATTTCTATTGAGAAATTAATGTTATCGATGATTTGACTGGTGGCTGTGAATCTTTGGGTATTGGGTCTGTGCTAATGTGTCCCTGAGAACATTTTGGGTAGATCACTAGTAAACACATGATTCCTTAATTATTCCCAGCATGAAATCATGGGTTAGGAGGCTACAAACACATTTCAGTGTTGTCAATTCCACTGTCCTTCCTTCTCCTTCCTTTCACAGTCACACACACAAAATCCAGTAGAAATGTGTGCTTGGGAGGACTGTAAGGTTTTTCACTCAGAAGTCTGGATGAGCTATATGTTCCCAGGATTTCAAAAGTTGCCTGGCTTAAATAGGTCTTTTGGGGAGGATGACTCTACCCAGCTCTCTGAAGGATGGTAACCCAGGATTTGATAGATATTTTGTAGATAAGTTTTTCTATTTTCTGTCTGTAAAATAGAGTAATACACTAAATGATCTTCCAGCCAACATGGTAGATTTGGTAAAAGATTTTTCTTATCCTAACTTGAACAATTAAAAGCAATCATGATTCCTTTACATTCTCTCTGGATTTAAAATTTTCAATTTGTAACAACATGTAATTTCTTACTAGTACGTGATTTACTCTAAGGAAAGTCTTTTGCCTGTCTGTAATAACATTGTTCTGCCTGGAATTTCCTGTTCAGGCATAGCACCAGTGCAAAAACTCATCACCTACAAAATAACACGTATGTGTGTACATGCATGCAGAAGTCACAGCAATCATGGTAAACTTACCTGCTTACAAGTTCTGAAAAAGTGTCTCCRCAGCTAGTCATACTGAAATAACTGGAGAATTTTTTATTTCTTCCTTCCTTCCTTCCGCTCCATTTCTGGATCTTCATTAGCAAATAAAATACCATGAAGTGTCTTTAGTTGTTTAAATCTATTGTATGGTTTGTATACTCTGCACTTTCTGCCTGAAAGCGAAGGATCTCTTCAAAATTTTTGACATCTGCTTCCTCAGTCAAATAGCAAATCCTGTACTTAAATATAGAGATGAGGTGTTCAGTAGTTAAAAGGAACCTGAGAACCAGAACTAACCAGAACTACATATTCAGTTTGGTCCTTCACTTTTAAACATACATTAGTAGCTAGCTCTTAGCCTTTGAAGCAGGTAGCTTCGAAAACTGTTACCTTTTCCTGCAATGTAATTGAACTGTACATTGGATAATTTAAAAGAAAAAAAAAAAATCCTGATGTTGCTGTTTCCATCTTTCCTCCCTTTATGTGAGGTTTTTCTATTGTTTTCTGTGTCTCAGTAGGGAGAGAAAACCCAGCACATTCAAGAAGTGCATGTATGTTGATACTGTGTTTCTTGTAAGGAGATGTAGTGTTTAAACCTTCAGTTTTTTGTGGGGGCTTGCTGCTTTGTGCTGTTAGGACTTCAGGTATATCTGATATGTCTTTTAGTCTACTGATGCATCCCTACGTGAATGAATATTAGAAGGATTTTTCCTCAGAACAAAAGCCCAAGATGAGATGAGACCTGGCTGACATTGGCACCAACCATATCAATCTAGAGAAGGCAAGTCCTTGAATTTTTGAACTTAAAAAAGATGAGCTGTTTTGAAATGCTAGTATTGAATTAGTTAAATATCTTTGTTGGTAGATTTTAGTATGGCAGCTTATGTTGCAGGTCTCTGATCTTCGTGAATCTTCATTGCCAAAGCAAAGCTTGGGATGAGGGAGAGGGATAAGTTGCAGCTAAGTCTTTTGAGGTACAGTTGTGCTCTGAATGGCTGTGCATCAAACTTTTATGTGTTTTAGACACAAGAAATGTTAGGGAACTTGCTCAATGGGATGATAATAGTGAATCTGTGAGGGGTTTTTTTCTTCACGAACAGTTCAGATCACTTGCACAATCGGTGATGCCCGAACCCTTTTGTTCTGCTGTATGCATTGCRCCAGCCCTGATGCTGCTGCTTTGAGGTTGCATGCATAGAGGACTCTCTACACAGTCTCATTCACTTTTTCATCTCATTARGAAACCTCTCTGTTGCCTTTGTGAGATTAAGAGTTAGAAATATTATATACAATTTCTGGCTTCATAAATGGAAGTTATCATGCAAAATATATTTTCCTAGTATCTTTCTCTACACTTTTTCCAGAGTTAAGTAATACCAAGGACTTGGAGTGTGAATACATATACACCTTCCTGAGTTCATAGATAACCTCAGTCATTGCTGCTTGCTAGCGTGGTGGGTATAACCTATGCTAGATGGGAAGAATCCAGTCTCTTCTTGCTTGAGGCTACTAATGTTCAGGTGTCATCTAACAACTCAGTTTTATTCCTGAATATGAATTTCAAGGCTACAGCGTCTTGGTTTTCTCTGTATAGGAAACTTTATTAGAGGTAGACTTGTTAAAATATCCAATTCTATTTGTGTTAAATGTAAAAATCCATCTGAGGGTTGAGAAAGAAACTTCCTGCTATGTTGACTTACATCAGGTTTCTATTTGTGAAGCGTTCTGGATTGGACAACAATTTTATTTTGATCAACTATACTTGAGGTCCTTGGTTTCTGTGATTAAAAGGTGGTGATTAGGAGGTAGCGTCATGATGCCTTTGCTCTGCTCCCTAAGACAATGCCAGGAGAATTAGAGGGTATTGAAGACAGCTCTTGGAGGTGGTTGCATCTGATATGCCTAAAAGTATTTCTTTATATTGCAGTTCAGTTCTGAGTAACGTTGAAGTACAACATACTAAGTCTTACAGTTCTGATTCTCATCTAGAATCTTGTGTTTTAAAAATCCTGAAAAGTTAATAACTAAGAATATATAGAATTCTCAAAGAATGAATGAAGGAGCTCATGAGAGATGAGCCACAGCACCATGCTATAAAAAAAGTTATACCGGACACTTCTGTCAACGCTTTTCATGAGACAAGAATGAAGAGGCTCTGTGCGAGAATGAGATTATTTCAGATTCAATTTTGAAATCTCTGTTCCTCCCTGAAAATTATCCTGAAGCTGAAAGTTATATAATCTCTCATGTTGCGTCCAAGGGCAATTTTTACACTAAAAAGGCTAATACTTGTAATAAATATATTTTGTTAAGCTTGGAGGAATATCGAGAAACCCTTGTGTTTCACAGGACAGCCAACTCTTAGTGCTGCTGAAATAAACGATACTTCCTTAAGAAGTTTTTATGATTACATCATTAAGATTTCTTGCATCTGCTTCCTTTTGTGTGTTTGGTAATTGCGAGGGGTAGATAAATACTAAACTAGGTGAAACCTTTTTTATGGTTTGTTAGTATAAATACTTCAGTGCTGAGAACTTTACTGTCATCTGTTGTGACTACATACAGAAGTAAACATAATGTGGCATGATACTCTGCATAGTGGTCAGGATTTCACCTACAGTGAGAACCATTGATGCAGCAGCGAGCTTTGTGCTCAAGCCCTGCTCATCGTTGTTGAGAAAGAAAAACACTATTTTAAGCAGATTACGTTGATACTAATGAAAAAAATCCTGAACTACAGAGGCATTTAAATACTGATGCTAAGATGATACCAGTCTTCCTTTCTCAGCACAAGTGTAATTGTTGAAAAGGATGCAGGTTGTATGCATTAAGGATGGTGGCTTCCTGGTATCTACTCACCAGTATTGTCATATCAAAGGTTCTCAACAGAAACAAAATCATCTGGAGATAGTCTTATGCAAGTTATGTTAGTAACTCATCTTCTCTGAGAAAATCTTATGTGGCTAAATACTCAGAATTGGGCACTTTTTTTTTAATGGAATCTTTTGTCTGACATACCATTTCCTCCTAGAGTGTAATGACAGAAATATGCTATTTCAGAATAAATGGTAGAAGTCTTCAAAAAAACAAACCCCACAATTCCCTGGTGAAAATAATCCATGTCCGTCCTTAGAAGCTTTCCTTGCAGGCTTCTTGACTCCACTTTTCTTTTGTGTGTGGATTAAATGGACCACTCTTTTTTTTTTTTTTTTTTTTTTTTNTTTTTTTTTTTTTTTTTTTTTTTTTCTCCCTTCTTTTCTCTTCTCGTATCCTGCATTTACTGTACTAAAAGCTTTTGTGCATCTAGGTAAGCACAGACTTTGCAAAGCATTTGATATTTTCTTTTGCATCATTTAAATTCTGCATACTCAAATTATTTCCTATTATAGTACATTTAGCTCTGAGTGATATTCTGACTTTAGTAGTGAGACACACTGCATCAAGTTTGATCGTGTGAATAACACTGCAGTTCTCATACTTAAGATTACACGTTCATATGGACAGCCAGGCACTGGGAGATGGGGAGATAGCTTGCAAATGTTTTCCCTAAAACACAGTGGTATTTTTTTCTCTCTTCCTTACCTGCCTGGCCTTACGTTCTCATGAGAAAGCTAGTCCTGCTCATCACACATTGTGTTTATAGGAAGACAGAGAGTCAAAAGAGAAACTGGGGAATGTGCTGAAATAGGATTGTATAGCAGACCTGGAGAAAGGGATAAATAAGAATCCTGAAAAAAGCTGGGTGAAAGGTGGCTGGAAATGAGAAGGATAGCAAATGGGAGGAAAGTGTGGAGGCTGTGTCAGTATGAAAAAACTTAATAAAACAACAGCTGGTGTAATGATTGAGAAAAGATAGTGGCAGTGTGAGCAAGGAGATGAGAACGAGGTGGTGGAAAATAACAGAAGTTATGCTCCTGGCATTGTGGGGATAAATCAGGGCAAACTCAGTTGCCGGAGCAGCCACAGAAGAGGCTGGGTTTTTATGGCTAAATGACACACTCAGACACAAGTGGATAGTATATAATGTACCAAGAGTCTGTGTATATATACTATAGTGTGTGTGTAAATGTGTAATAATAGTACCCATATACATACACATATTTTTTTCCCCTAATCTCTTTTAAATTTTATGTTCTATGTCATGACTCTTAGAGACTCAAGTTGATGAGTTTGAGTAGAGTTAGGAACACGTTCTGTATTCATTTGGAAGATGAGTATGGAGTGCTATTTTAGTGAGTGAATGATACTGTCATTCCTACTGTAACTAGGAGAAAGCTGTCTCTACCAGTTGATTAAAACTCCTTATGGTTTTTATTAGTCCCTAAGAAGTAATGTGGATTCCCCGCGTGCCCCCCCCAGGTTTTGTCTATTTAACAGCTCTAAGACTGAAATATCTAATAGTTGCTCTTCAGACCTAAGACTAGCTCTGGATTGTTTCAGTTGAGAATATAATTGAGGCACATACGGGCTGCATGCTTCTGCAAAAAGTGGTTGATTAGATTAAGCATGCAAACATGTAATAAACATTAATTTTCAAAGTACAGTGCCAGAACTTTCCAAGTGACTGAGATTCATTTCACAGTGAAAATACAAACTGTCATTTAATTTTGCTATGTACAGATAAAGGCTTTTTGTTGAAAACAAAACACTTTCCAAGGGAAGACATTTTGATTTTTACTGCTGAAAGTATATGTGTGTATTGCAGGTAAAGTAACTGTCTTGGAAGTTTTATAAATTCGTATTTTATAGAGGAAAGGATTTTTACAGTTGTTTGTTTTTTGTTTTTTTGTTTGTTTGTTTGTTTGTTTGTTTTTTAAATTAAAAAATGATAGGGCTGTTAAGTGTCTTAGCTTCAAAGAAGCACAGCTGTAAGCATCGGAAGTACAGCTATATAGGAGAAAACTACAACTTTTCAAAATATTTTTATCTTATAAAAAGTTTCACAGACTAAGTTTAACATTTCTTCCATCCGAGACAGTTTGGATTACTATTTGTAATTATTATCTCAGTGGAAGCATCTGATATTTCTAGTTCTGCAAGACGTTATTTTGATACATTACACAATCTGTCAATTCTGGCTTGTATTCAATTTAAAGCACAGATTAGTTAGGAATCTTTTTTTTAAAATGCAGTATTTTTGTAATATTTGTCGTATTGTGTATAAATTGATTTTGCTCCAATATAGATAGGTAGTTAGGTAGAGCTATTCCAGATATAACTACAGCCATATAAAGAAGTGGTTGTATCACTTCAGTATAATTTTCTGGTGTAGACAAGGCAAGGACTGCAAGTATCTTGCATATATTGTCTTTGAAGACAGAAAGTTATCTTTAACTGGTTTTGACCATTCATAGAAATTGTATGTGTACCTTTTTGCTCACCAAAATAAGCTTTTAGGGGGAACCTATCATGGYTGTTTAAATATGAGCCTGACATGAGAAACTGAAAGTTAACTGTAACAGGACTGGAATAGGTGCTTCTACCAAGTCCCCAAGATCTCAGAGAGTAAACTTAGAATTTCCATTCAAAAAAGCTGAGGAATGTGTTCCCTTGGCTGCTTAAAATTGGGAAAAACAGTATCTTTTACTAAAAAGCAAACCCAGCTTTCTGGTGTGTGCTGGCAGATGTATATTTTCTACCATATGTGCAATAGCTTTTTTCTTTGCCTTTTTATTTAGAATGATGGAGCATGAAAATATTTTAAATGTTACATTAAAATCTTACTTTTTAAAGTTCCATCACTTTAAAAAACCTTCCTCTAAAAAGAGTCATAACACCTGATAAATTAGGAGCTTAACTGTAGTTATTCTAGCCCTCAAACGAAGAGTAGGATGATATGATGAAAAAATGTAGCTCAGGATCCAGTCTATTATTACTATTATTATACATTAGGGAAAACCAGGTCTAAATATTTATACAATACTTCTACATTTGAACTTCTCTTTATAGCTGACTTCTTTCTCTCTTCTTCAAGATGATCCTATTCTGCTTTATTTTTCTGTGTGTGTGTGTTAAGATTTAAGGAAGGAGTAGCTCTGATAAGTATTTACTGTCCTCAGATTGAGAAGTTGCATAGCAAGACTTCAGCATTCTTCCTTGCTTAACACAAGGCCTAATGCTCGAGAACTATTTTTCATCAAAAGTTGAGGTTCTTCCTGGCTTTGTAAATGATCAGTACACTTAAAGATTAAAAAAATATGAGTTATCTTCTTTCAATTCAAGGAAGAGCTGATTTCCGCCCCCACCCCCACCCCCCCCCAACTTTTCATGGGAGAAACTGGTCCTGAGATGGGGCATAGAGTTTCAGATGAAATTAAAACATTTTCCTTTGAAAAGAGAATTTTCATGATTCTTTAATATTTGGAGATACATAGCACAAATTGATGTATAAATGGTATTCACAGGTAAGTAATTTCCCACGTAAGTACAAGTCTAATGGGAATCCCCAGAAGTTTGAGTTCAAACTCATTTGATGTTCCAGGTATGTTGCCATTAGAAAAATATGGCAAAGTTAAAAGTTCTAGAAAAGAAAATATTTTAGTTTATATCCTTGTCTGGTCCAGCGGGAAACACATTTAAAATGCCGTTTTTACTGGGGAGATGGAGGGTCTCATTTTCTTCCCCCCCCTTTTTGCTGTTCTAGTGCAGTAGAACAGTGTGAGAGTTTTGCATAATTTTAGATATTGTGCAGTCTCTGTCCTTGGAGGTTTTCAAAATAAAACCGGATAAACCCATGAGCAACCTGGTCTGACCCAGTAGCTTTAAGCAGGAGGTTGAATAAGAGACTTCGAGGTTCCTTCCGACCTGACTTATCCTGTGATCTTATGATACTGAATTCCCCTGTTTTGCCAAAGGGGAAACAAAGGAACAAGAAATCCTAGTGATTTAATTTTTAGTTACCTTCAGCTGTACACCAGCAAATATGACATAAGGAACTGACGTACAAAAGACTGTATCAAAAATTCATTATTTTTTTTAGTTTGTTTTTCTTCCAGCTTTTAACATGCCTGAGGAAATGCACACTATCTATTTGGATTGGAAAGATTTCTTAATGTTTAGTGGAACTTTTTCCAGAGATGATAAATGTTTGGTCATTCCATAGTGATTAATAGTTTGTTCAACTTAATCATTACTGAAGTTTAAGTATTGCTTAGAGTTCTCCTACAAGCAATGAAAATTTGTTGTAAATAAGATGGAAGATGTGATAGCATGCTGTCAGCGTCTTTGAAGCTTCTTCTGATTATGTAATAACAGTGAGGTAAAAAGATACCTATAGATAAATAGATATACATATATATGCAGTTGTTATATGCATATGTAATTTCAGTTAGTCTCTGTAAGTGTACAGCCTTTATAATGGTACCCAGTGGAACATTTTATGGACTTAATATTAGTTTGCTGCTTTCTTGTTTGTTTCAAAATTATGCAGTCCTGAAGTAGATTGTGCAGGCAGTGTTGTAAAGCTCTAAACCACATGCACAATTAAAATAGATTGAAAATGTTTGCTTTAAAAGAAAAAAAGTAATTTAGGTAACTGCTTTACTCCCTAAACTGAAGCAGCCTAGTTTTGTCCATCTGCTTTGTCGTTACTATTCTTGAAGGTGCATTTCTTTAGATCATGTTTCAAAGTTCTCCAAAGGAGCCATAAGTAGACCTGGTGTGTTTGCAAACATCAGCCTTTATGTCTAGATGAAATGGGTGTTAGAGAATTTTATTTTTTTTTCTTTCAAGCAAAAGCTGGTCTACGTAGTATATTTCATTGTCCATGCCCATACCTATAATGAGGTCTTGACTGACCTTTATGTCTAAAACCAGATTATTTAATTAATTTTCAAGTTTAAGCATATTAACAGAAGACTGCACAATATTAAATATAATTTTGAGACTGCAATTATCTTAAAGTTAAAAAAAAAATTAGAAGTTGCTTTGTCTTGAAACGTGCTACTTTTCAAGCACTTGAAAAGTCCAAGCCAGATTTGTTCTGGTGTTTCTACTACAGATGAGTTTAGAAAGGAATAACACCACATTACAAAATCTGTAGGCAAAATTCCCCCTTCTGAATTGTAATTAATCAGTAGCCAGGAACAGTTGCACATGGAAAATACTACCTGGACAGCTATCAAGCATACTTGTATATAGCATAGTTACAAGATCTAAAAGTTTTTTGCAAGATGTCTTTATTTTCTAAAGGTTGACTAGGTCTGCAGCTTGATATGGTGCAGTGTGTTACTGCTTGCTATTTGTGCCTGGTCAAGAAGAATCCTGCCTTTTCCTTACATCTGCCTTCTGCTCTTTCTTATCCATACATAATTCATAGGCAGAAATAATGTTTTTAATTAGACCAGCTGATATAGTTAGAAAAAAGGGTTGGGTTTTGGTGTTTTGTTTTGTTTTTTCTTTTTTTAAAAGCCACACCAACCTGTCTTAAGGACACAGAAATTTGTTTATTTTAGGCCAGCTGATATAGTTGGATAATAAGATGTCTTTTCCCTACAGATCTACCTTTATGCTCTTAAATCCTCAAACAGCAACGACTCTGTTGCTTCCCTAGCAGGAATTCCACCTACTTAAAATGAATGTGTAAGGTGTTTTCTCTTTGGCAATACATATATTCTCAAAATCATTATTCTCTTGGCTAGTTTGCTAAATCTAGTGATTAGGAATATCACTAATGTTGACAAATACGGATTTCTGTGGATGACCGTTCTCCTTTTGGAAGTCCCTGTTCTCCAGAGACTTACAAGTAAGCCTATGGTATTAAGACTAGGAATGTAAAAAGCTAAATTCACTCAGACAATTCTTTTATTACATTAAATTGATTTGTACTCTGCATTTGTATTCTGGAGATCTTTGGGCAAAGGTAGGTTCTCTCACACTATTCCCAGCTTATCAGGAATATCCTTTGCTTCTAAAGGAATGGAGAAAAAAAGATCATTCCAATCACCTACATAAGCATGTTAGATTTGTCATTTCTGTAGTATGTGTTGCATTTGCTGACAATTTCAAACAGGGCTTTTATAAAAATGCAGTCAGAAATTTTAATGCTAGTATTAAACTTCAGAATTTCTGTGTTCACATTATAAAACTGGAATAGTGGAGGCTTTAAATAGCAGGTGCAATCATGCTGGCCATTTTTGTAGAGATGTAACTGCTGCTTCCTGTCTGAAAAAAACATCCTGCTTGCTCAAAGGCTTCTTCACATGCTGCGTGCTTCTCTCCCACTTTGCCATTTTCTTTTCCCTGCGTCATGGAATTCTTCAAGGAATATACAGTCTTTCTCCCTAAGAGCAGTTACCATGTATGTTTCAGTCTACAATTTCACCATGAGGATGTCTGTTCCTAGTAAGTCTGGATGGAAATACTGGCAATTAAGTCTGCGTTGTGCACGGTGGTTGAAGTTGCATTAGTTTCTGCAGAACTCTGTCCTATCGGGTATCATCACTGCAACATGTAGCAAGCCATAGCACTTCACTGAAATTCAAAGAAGGTTCTAAATAATGGTGTTTTATTCCACAGAAATTATTTACTAGAAATACCGGAAGTTACTTTTAACCCATTGCAAAATATTTTATTGACCAAATTAATAACTTTTGTTCCAATAGAATGTTGGTATTTGAATAAGTTTTTAAATTTTTTTGCAAGATGTCAAAATGCAAGTAAGGAATAGGCATGAGACAGGTTTTCCTGAAAAATACTTAGAAGGATTTGTTAGAGCAGCAATTATCACAAGTATCTAACAAACATAGTTAAGTAGTGATATTTGAAAATGAACAATTTGGGGAATTTTAATTAGAATTTAATTTGACTTTTAATTTGAAGTGCCATATTAAAAATCTTAGAAATTAATGTTGCATTTACTAGACATGAAGAGTATCAGAATATTTTTCCTGACATGTCTGCTCTTTGCCATCTTGCACAGAAAGGAGGACTCAAGCTTAGGAGTGAAAAGTGAATTAATTTTTCAGTTTATTACAGTCCATGGCTCTTTGATGACAGTTACTGTGCATTGGACATCTGCATGGTAGCAACCAGTAACCCTGCTGATTTAGGTAACAAGTTCTACTGACCAGATGTTGTGTGATAATTCTAGTTCCAATCAGTCTGAATAAATTATCTGGTAGTGAAAGGTGGTAAATTGCAGTAATCTTTTAGAAAAACTGTCCCTCACAAAAAAAAAAGTTTCTCTTCATTCACTCAATAGCAGAATTCATGAAACTGTATGATAGATAAATCAGGCTTTTATTTAAAAACTACTATAACTTTTGTAAAAATTTACTTGTTTGTACCTGATAGCAGGAATAATGGGTTTTGCTGCTTATTTTGCCATAGAATGTATGTCATGCATACTGCATCTCACTGTAGATGTCATGTAAAAGAACTTAAAACCCCTAGTGTTTTCTTTTCTGTGAAAGATGCATTGATGCAAAGGCACAACCAGCCTCTTTGATGTGCCGTCTTGAGGAGGTTAGGATACTGCTGATGGAGTACAAATGACTTATGCCCAGTCTCCAATAGATGAAGAATCTGTTCTTCTTAAAGCCAGGTGATTCTCAGCCTGCTGTACCTTTTTCTCCAATATAGTGCTTGTGTCGCAGTTGATCACATTCATGACACATTGACGCTTGTAAAACTGCATCTTCTAGCAGCAGATAATTTGCAAGGGAGTATGTATTCCAAAAATAGAGACTAGTCTAATGGAGGTGTATTCTGTGTACTAAAGCAATAACTGTATTTTAACTTGCACTGAAAATAAACTGTTGACATGGGATTATACCTGTTAAAGCTTCCTTTTTTTTGTTAAGGTTAAAAATGCACTTTGCTCCCCAATACAGGGTTGCTGTACTAACAAAAATATTAAAAATCAAAATTAAATTTGGCAGAACTGTTATCTTGCATCATTTTGCCAACAAATGTATTTTTGTTTTTTTCAGTTTCCTCAGCGGGTTACTTCAGTAGCAATGGCATGCTCTTACATAGCCTTTTCTGAAATAGAAATGATGTCATCTTCTTTCATGAAAGTCATCTTTTTTTGGTCTCTGCTTCTGTTACTATTTGAATGAGACTATGGAGATTTATCTGGGCAAGTGAAGAGGAGACTTTACTACTTCACCCACAGTCACTGACTCAATTTATCAGTCATTCTATTTTATAGAAGATTTCTGAAGTCCAACTTCCTAGAAGAGAAATACTGAGCTTTCCATTCCTCAGCTTAGCTATTTCTACACAGCACAGACAGCACTGTAAAAGGTGTTTTATTTGAAGAGCACAGATCAGTTCCACTCGAGGGTCAGGATAGCAACCTTCTACTGATGATGACTTTTTCCCTCACTATTTATGTGCCTAACCTACTTACTTTGTCCTTCCTGTTATTTTGCGCATGTATGCCATTTTCCCAAAAGCACTGCTTTTTAGCTTCTGTATCCTATCTCTGTAGTTTCATATATGGACCCAGTTCAGTGTTATTATGTGGACTGGTTTGTACATTTCTGAGACTGGAAAGATATTTTTTATTTCCTTTCTTTTGGTGTGTGTAAGATTAAAGACTTTTAAAGCTGCTACAGAAAGCACTGAGAGAAATCTAAAGATTCCATAGGAAAGAGCTCCTTTCTGAATCACATCTGCCCAGTAAACACTTGTTCTCTTTTGCCTTTTATTTTAAATTGATTATCTAGTTGGCATTTTCTTCTGGTGGTTAGAGCCCACATTTTTTACACAGCTGCAGATGATTTGCATGATTGAAGTTTAGCATGTATCTTTTGTGGTGGTGTTTTCATACAACAAATGTCCAAAACCCAGGAAAAGTCCTGTAACTAACTTGTTTGTATTTTCAACTTTTATTTCCAGAATAGTAATAATTAAAATCTCTAGTATTAATATTACTGCTTTTGTGCTAGTCTTGTAACAAAGAAGACTGAGTTAAAATACTTCAGGCAAGATCATTGTTTCAGGAAAAATTTAAAAGTTTCTTTTTTCTCAGCATTGCTGAGGAGATGGTCTGAATTGTTCTTTTTCTGCTATGCATGCACTTATGAATAGATGGACATTCTCTATCTTGGATTCTTTTGTCCATGTCATTTGGCTTTTTATGTATTTTCTAGAATTTTGGCGTTATGTATTTTCTAGAACTTTGTATAAACTTTTTTAAAAACTTTTTTAAAACTTTATTGTAGAGTTCAAAAAGTATTTCAGACTAACTTTTTTTTCCCCTGGGAGTGTAAGGTTTTTGACTAACAAAGTTTCTGTCTATCCTTTAATTGGAAAATTTACATTTTGAAATATTAGACAATGTTTCTGGTGCTAACATGGAGGGGTATGCAATAACATCCAGGAGTTATTTGCTCCAGGTGTAGATGTGGCATTTGAATTGAATATTTTTCTGCTTCTAGGGAGAAAATTTTCCTGTTCTAATCAATATTTTTTTTCCATGAAAGTTCCGCTTAATTCATGAGAACATACACTGCAGTTACAATTGCAGTATGCTCTTAGGATACTTTCCTGCGAACCTCCTCATCATTCCTTTATGCATATTTTGGAAATTTGTAACATGCTACTGAGTGCATGTACCTGTAGATTCAAATACAAATTCAGTCATAGACTGCCACAAAGGGAAACACCACACTTAAATGCCAGTACAGTATTTGTATCTTGTCTGCTTTTTTTTTTTTTTTTTAAATTCCTTTGAAGTCAGCAGTAAAAAAATCTAACTGGTAGTCATTTCAAGAAGCACAGGGTTCAAAGAAGGATTCAATCTATCTGTAATATGGTATGGTGGGGTCTGTTTAATTCTTGTATCCTCTATTCTGATCTTGAAAGAATAGTCCCTTAGTATGTTGTCATAGGAAACCTGTTTCACAGCTATTTTTCTTACATGAAGAAGAAATAGTATTTTTTCCCCCCCCTGCACTTTAAATCAAATACCACTTGTTTTGTTTGCATCTACTTGTGACGTTAGTAAATGAATCTGAGAACAGCATTTTCCACGAATTGTTACCAGCACTTTTTGTTTGGAATCCCACTTAAACTGGTGATGGGCCCCTTCACCTTTCTTCTTCTCATAACCATGTATGTCATCTTTTACATGTTCTCCATGTTTTTTTCCCCTGGTTTTGATATATCTGATTTATTTAAGTACTCTTTGTACTTTATCCCTGGTAAGTTTTCAACACCATCTTTTTCCCTGTCGCTCTGTTCTATCACATGTGAAGAGCTTTACTATTTGATCCATTCGCGTGCTTGTGGAATTTAAAATGATACATGGGGATGCATGGTATTTTAGAGAGCTTCATAGATATTTATACAGCCACATTCTACAAAACAGTTGCTTAATAGCGGACCTATTTTTAGAATTGAAACAAATAAAAAGTGTTTGGGTTCCTCTACTTAAATAGGGACCTCAGTATTATCTTTAAATCTGAAAGGGGAAAAGATTTTCTTAAATTTCAAAATTAATAGGTGGCAGGAAAGAGGACTCAGTCCACAGATGTGGTGGTGGTGATACAGGAAAGCACAGGAAAATAAGAGGGGAATAAGAGCACTGATGGTGCAGAAATTTGAAGTAAGACTGTCATAAAACATTCCTTGTTTCTGTCTCTCACCTGAGCTCATCTTTTCTTTGCTGCTTGATTGAAATTTCAGTGGAGGGTATTATCTCTATTATGTTTCTGTAACACTATTCAAATCATTGTTTTGCTCCTGCATTTTAATTACATTTTTGCACTGATTTTTTTTTTTTTTTTAAATTTTGCTGTGTTTCTTCTCATTAGCCCCGAGATCACCACTAGGTTAGACATGTTTGTAAGTCACCAATATGATATTACATGCTGGGTTTTTTTCTGTTTTAGTTCATGGTACTCTGCTCATTGTGTGTGTTTCTGTCCTCATAATTTACAGCCCTTTCATATTTCAGTTGCTTGAAAATTGGTCCTTTGTGCTTGAGATGAAAATTCTCCTGTCTGTTCAGCTTCACCTCTGTATAGAAAGAGTAGTGCTTTGTAGCTTAGGCCAATATTAGGTGCTCTGCTGTCTGTCAGCAGTTTACTTCAGTAGAGCTGCTGCTTCCTAGTTTGCTCATTCTTGGTGGTATTGTAAAATGCAAAGAGCAAGTTTAATAGCCTCTATCTGCATATCCCTTCTTGGATCTCTTATACTTGCTAATTGTCTGGATTATTGACTGACACAAATAAATCTTTTCCTAGAGTCTATACAAAGTTTGATAATCTATCTCTCTGTTGTCCCCCCGCCCCACCCCTGGGCCAACTGCTATTCACTTATTACTGAGAGCAGGTACTCATGCAATATTTGCCCTAGAACCAAAGAAAATAGTTTACCTAACTTCTGTGTACCTAAACTCATTATTTCTTTGCTTAAAGATGATAATGGGCTCATACTTATGGGATGTTCTGTATTGGTTAACTGGCTATCAAAAGTAGCTTACATGGCTTTTTTGGTTGGCAAGAAGGAAAACAGTTTTCCTGCAAACTTGCTGTCCCTTGAAGTGAGAAGCTGGCTGGACAAGTGTTCTTCTTCTGTGACTGGCCAGATGAACATGGCTGTCTTTAAAAGTAATTTACTTGTCTGGTAGAGAAGAGAGTTGATAGTACCTCCCCTCTCAATGTGATGTAAAATAGTAGGATCCTGCCCTGTAGTCTTAATCATAAAAACACACTGAAACCTGTTCTTCCAATGAAGGAAGATCAAGTTGACTGAAAGATCTTGGTAGTCCTTGTGTGTTGGGTGTTTTTATTAAAAGATTCTGGGTTCATTTGAGACTAAGGGTATATCAAGTTACATAAAAGACTTCTTGGAACTTCTTTTGCTGGGATCCACAAAATTTTTTCTTAGGTTTTAGCAGCTTGCTGAGAGTGATGTCTGCTTGTGTGGCCAGACAGTGGTTTGAAACTTGGATTAACCTCTAAACTAGGTATTTGGACCATGCTTTTCTCTTGCAACAGCCATAATCGCCAGCAGAACTTTAATGAACTTCCAGCAGGATGTTAAAGGAAATAAGTACTGAAAATGATTAATGATGGTCTCTGGAAGTATTGTTGGCTTTTCTGGAAGTATTTGTTTTCTTCCCTGAGTTGGGAACTAAGTATTCTGACTCTACTGCTTACAACCTTGACTGAAATTATGATCAGAGCACAGAGCTTGAGGCAAGCTGCGTCCCCTGATTGCCTTCCTTTTCTGTTCTTTCACTAAATTGCCATGCTGAATTTTAGGATGCACCAAAGTTTCTTTATTAGCTTCAAGTTAATTTAAAAAATATGTCTAAATCAATACTGTGTTTTTGACATTCCTTCTTTCCATTACTTATTGTAGTATTCAGTAAAAATATCAAACTTTGTCTGGCTTTGCTTAGTGGTGTTTCACACAGGTGTAACAGGCAACGGCTTGACAAAAGTCTGCAGGTGGAAAGGCTGGGGATTTTGACACCTTGATGGCAGCAAATGAACACACCAGTCAACATTTTCAATAATTAGTGAATAAAACTAGTTTCTTAAGTATGTGTTTAAAACACCTCACTGAAGCTACTCTAGGATCAGTGCATCTTAAAATTACATCACTTACTAGAAGCTTAGCTTCAGACACCAGTTTTTAACACATGCCCCACTTTGTTCTCGTTTCATAAAATGTGTTATGTTCTGACTGAGCAGTAGTTAAATAGTTACTTTTGAGATAAACTGTCATTGTGAGGCTTCAAATTATTTGACATTCTAATCAGGTTCTTTTTTTTTTTTAAAGTTGATAGTACAGGCTATGAGCAGACTCCAAAACATTTGTTTTGTTCATGTTCGGAGGACTTGACTGGGAACACTTTAATGTGAAAGCTCACACTTCTCGGGGATATCTTTTGTTTTGTTTTTACAAAAAAACACGCTGCCTAGCAAACTGATTCTGTACCCAGATATAAAGCCACAAATCTATGGGAACTGCAGACTAATGATTGACAAAACCATTGAATTACTCATCTTTCAAGTTCACGGTTTTTCTTCCCTTGAAGGACTGCCAGTTGTTCTATTCCTGGACACAGCTATACTCTCCCCTTTTCTATACGGCATTATGCAGTAATTGCCATGCTGCATTAGACGAGAGAGATCAGTCTTGTCTGATGGCTTAAGACAGTAAACACTCATTAGAGGCAGTGCAAGCTCTTTCAGATCCAGTGACTAGTACCAGATACTTGAAAGGAAGGTGCCAGAAAACAAGCAATACAAAATTGTGGGACAGTTTCTCTCTGAGGGAGTGGGTTTTTTGCTCCTGTCAGCTGTTTATGTTATGAAGCATGAGAATTTTTCTTACAATTGCTGTTCATTTTTAATGTTTCTTGTACAACATTTATTTTTAATATCATTAAATGTACATACCATTGTAAATAAATATTTTCTGTCAATGAAAAGCAAGTGTGTTGCTGCTTTCAAAGTAGGCTGGCTAATTTTTGAACCGAACATGTAGTCCCAGCTACTTTACAGATAATGTAACCAGCAAAAAAAAGGATGATGTTCTACCTTTTGCAATTTAAAAAAGCCCTCTTAATTCTCTGATGAATACCTGCAAAGGAATTATAAGTAATATGCCATGAGAATTTTAATAGATAACTGTGCCTAAGTGCAAAGTAAAATCCAGTCTGCTTTTCATAAATAATATAACTCTGCGATGAAAACCTGCCTTTGTCCTTTAATTCAGCTGCCATTACTGCTAAGCACTAGCATATATATATATTGAATAAGAAGGTGTTGGACAGTTTTAATGTGGTGTATCTTCCCCTTTTACACTTTCTGCCCTATTTTTCCTGTCATTTCTCTTGAATTAGCTCTGAGCTTCCTGATGGCTTTAAGATTAATAATGACTTCTTAATTAGAAATAATAACTACTGTATTGCACTGCGCATTATGCTGCATTTTAAAGCATCGTCACATAGGTGAACTCTGTGACAGAGATGCACTTTACGTTGATAATTATCTGTGCTCAATCTAGATATGTCTTAACTATGTCTTATGATTAGAAATTGTGAAACATGCATACTTAATTGATTTTTATGTAGTTCTCACTTCGAAGAGAATGTTAAACAGCTCTTCGCATGTTACAGATGCTGGTCCCATTACTGTGCTGTTGCATAACCTGCTGTCAAACTTGTTTTGTTTCTATGTGTTTTACAACATATACAGGAAATAACCTGATTGGGTGTAGGTAGTGATAATGCTCAAAAATAAATTCAGGAGTTAGGAAAAAGCAAAGGGGAAGGTGTCTCTATAGTGTTTGTAGACTCTAGCATTAACATACTCAATGATTAAAAAAAAAAAAAGACCTGACACCACAAATCTAAAACAGTAGACATTTTCAGTTGTGTAATTTTTGTTTCTGTCCAAAGCAATGCATTTCAGCTTTAGAAGTTGCTCAGCATTCTACCTTCAATTCACTGAAGAATTTAAACATTCACTTTTAAGTTTAACATGTGAGTAGTCCCATTAGTTAAAGACTGAACCCTGCATGACCCAGTTCCCACATACGCTGGGACCCAGCTGGATTTCTTCCTCTTCCCCTTGAATTTCAACAGATGTAAAGAATTCAGATCACTCCATGCCATTACTGGTAATTACATGTAATATAACAAGATTTTTTCATGATTCTTTGCAGTGCATTTGCTGTTATGCAAGCAGTGCAAGCACACAACTAGCATTAAGTTCAAACTTTTTTTTGCTAGTGTTTTAGGATTTTGTAGAATTCAAACTATTCACAGAGTGGTTAAGTTCGGTTGGGACTAGCACATACACATTCTAAACTCATTTATGGAAACACATTTTGGGGGCTGATAACCTGCACTGGATAATCTTGGGAAAACTCATTTGTTTACCCACACCTGTTTCATTAGTGTTTACTCTTTTTTTTTTTTTTTTTTT
>JAYKAV010003004.1:0-43516 GCA_035582835.1 Phoebastria nigripes | reverse complement strand
CGCAGGGAAGGGATTTGTAAGCAAGGCTTAATTATGTCCCATTCTGCTGCTGGTTTAGAGGAATACTGATTATCTGGGAGACATTCCCTGTAGGTAGATTAAAACTCTAATAGTCTCTTTAGATACCATGTTTAATAAACTAGCAGAGAGCTAGAGAAAGACTGTGAGCAAATAAAGGAAAATAAAACTTGAGTTTATGGGACAGAGGTCTGAAAGTATGGTGGGAGGCATTGTTCTTCATCCACTGAAGACTGAAAGGAGCTTTTCCCTTAATTTCTTATTCACCAGCCTCCCACATTATGCTAAAAAGAAAAAGCATACTGTGTATCTGTAGACAGAGGGTTTCTGTGGTATTCATTCTTGGAGTGGAGAATAGGAAGTGAAAAGAGCTCATAGGACAGCTTTCAAGAGGAGTATAGTTCACATAATGTGATAGGGCAAAGAACACTAAATTACTGGAATTAAAATATATTCTTACCCTTATTGCTAACCTGATTGGTGTTATCAAAACAATACCTAGGTTCTTGTAGATATGAGGTATTCAGTTCCTAAGTGAGCTTTACATAGGAGGAGGGAATTGCTAGGGGAATGGGTAACCATCAGATAACATTTTAAAAGCCTTCCATAAAAATGGAAAGGGCAGAATAATCCAATTTGCCGGTAGGCTGGAAGCAACTAACGAAGTCTAAGGGAATTATGTAGAAAACTTAGAACATCTTTCTGCTAACATGGTTGTTTTCCATTATCTTTAACTTGCAGGTCCTTTTTTTTTTTTTTTTTTTTTTTTTTTGGGGAGTGGAGAACCTTAGCTTGAACGGTAGTGAGACATCATGTCTCTTTGCAGATCCCTTGGAAATAGTCCCCTACAAAGGGCCTCCTCTTCTGAGAGGTGCTCTGTTATTTTGGGGATACAGATTACAGGAAGGTGAATGTTACTGTGTGGTGATGAAAAGGCTTCAAGTCTGACCAATTCAAGTGGAGGATACACAGCTCTACTCCCCATTTAAAACAGCATAAGAGAACCATGTGTCTTTAAAAACAAAAAAAAATCCAAGCAAATAGAATTCTCTCTAAATGAGAAACAGTATTGTTGCAGTTAAATGATTATTTTCATTCTTTAAAATATATATAGTTACAAATATCCATTTTCTTTGGAACATGGATGTTGAAGTGCAAGAAGATGCCTTAAGAGTGTCATCTCAGTCTGTGTATATACAGCCAAATAATTGCTGAGAAGGATCTAGAAATCCTGCAATATCATGTATAAAATCCTCTTTCTAATTTATGTGCCTTCAGAATGGGGCTCATTCCTAGGGGAAGGGACATAATAGAAAAAAATTTAGCTACAGCAATAAACCTGCTATATCTATAATTGATAGTTTATACACAGTTACATTATATAATATATAGATATGTTATAGACTGTAATAAAAAGACAATGATCCAAAACAACTTTATTACACCATATATTACATTCACTAAGTCATATATGCAGAAATTAGAGTGAGAGGGAAAAAAATCAAGTCCCTAATTTATGTGTACTTTTCCAGACTTGTGACATGCTGGATTTGATCAAACACTATTACACATAATCTTATTATAGGTTGTTATGCCTTTCACCAGCCAGTATTTCTGTTCAGTGTCTTTTAAAGAACAACCCTTCAAATAAGTTGGCTAGAAGTATTAACAATCAGTATTTTAATTAACAGTGTTGTGACTACAGTCACTCAGTTCAAAAATTTATTATGCATATGAAAAGTATTATTAGAGAAATACTTTTGTATCTGAACTTTTTAAAGAATCTACATATGCTTGTTTTTAATGTATTTTTTCTGCAGGTTTTTTAAAAGGTTAGAAAAAGTTGTAAGTACAACTGACAAGCCGTTAGTATATTGTTTTATGCTCAGACATTAACTCATTATTTTAAACAAGTTCAGTTTATCAAAAATCTTTACCTTCAGTCTTTCATTTCAGTTTGTTTATAGGCATTCCATTACCATGACTTCTAAACAATTCATACATTTCAATTCATTTATCCATAAAGCGTCCCTACAAGACAGGGAAATGATAGCACTTCTATGCCTTTTACAGGCAGGGGCTCAGGGGGCAAAAAGGGTGCAAGTGTTGTTCAGAGAGGAATTCCCATCCTGGCTCTCCTAGGTCAGAGAGACATATGCATGACTGTTGCAAGTTACTGAGCAAAAGCTGTTTACAGTCAGCAAATAAGGAATGTAAACTACAGAGATTTGCATGAATTAAGGTTTTCTGAGCGTGGTGCTTGGTGACAGGCATTCTGTACCAGAGGAGAGTCCGATTCCCAGGTCTTAGCCTAGAACTAAGAACTGAAAACAACTACGAAGTAAAATCTACCAGGCTTCTTTTTCTCTGGAGTTTTATTTTAAATGTATTTTCTGCATCACTGTCTCATTACAGATAGTAGTATGTACATCTATCAGCAGAAAGAAGGAAAAGCGATATGCAGTGTCAATTGCTCCAATTAAAAAAAAAAGAGAGAAAAAAAGAAATTAAAAAAGGGCTTATTAGATGATGCTGTTCAGTTATCTTGGTTATCTTATGTAATTCTTCTGAGTTAGTTCATCCCCTGGGAATAGTTTCTTTAAATCATGTTTGTTGTAGGAAAGAGTTTATTTTCTCTTGAGAAAGCTTCATTGCATTAGGAACCTATAGCTAAGTATATATGATGATCCCATTTAGTGCAGAACTTTGTCTAAGAGATGCCTCTCGTGATGGCAGGATAGATCATTTTGATTAGATTACAAAGGAGGGTCCCAGTTTTCCCCCACTATCGCTGTAGTCCAGAGCACACTGGTTGAAAGAGTGATCTCTGCAGGAAATGCCAGTTATCTATCTTTATAATGGTTATGTTTTTAAATATGATAAGTTTCTTCTGATCCCTATGGTCAATTTTAATATGCTGATGATAGTCAAAACCCTGCTGATAAGTACCTAATGATTTATCTGCTCTGGTTACAAGTTCTGAGTGTCCTGACATCTTTTACTACCTTTCAACTTTGTGGTCTGAGGGCTAGTGGGTAGTGACTATCAAACCTGGCTTCTGAGAAGCCCATCAGTCCAGTGCTGTCCTGTCACTGTCACTCCCTTTTGAAGACTTTTAGAGGATGGGTGCTTCGGTTGCTCTGTTTAAGAGTGTGGCTCTGAACTTGAACTGGATTGCCCACTCTGAGCCTTTTTTCCCTCAGGGTATATATTTGGGCTGGTTTAACTCAGGTGAGGTCTTGAAAGAAAAGCCTAAATCAGGCCTTGCACAGGATGAGCTGTCATCCAGAGATGGCCTTTCACCAGCATAACTCGTTTTCCGGATGCAATCTTACCGACTAAACAGAGTAGCCCTTTGTCTCTCAGCGCTCTGCCGTTACTAATTGTCTTTATTTTGGGAGCAGTAAAGCCAATGTAATTCCAGTCCGTGAGGGTAGGTTTTTTTATGCTTTTGCTGGGCTTTGTTTTTTTTCATGTTTATGATAGTACTCATGTATTCTGGTCTGAACACATTTTCATACGGTTCAACCAGTTATTAACTGTAATGGAACATTTCTCTATAAGGGCCTATTGTTGCCCTTGAATTAAAATCCCCTGTCTTTCCCTGGGGGTTGCAGGATAGCAAGTAGCTACAGAATATCATCAGCTTGAAAACCTGCAAGTGTGAATTGCCTTCCACTATGGAGGAAGAGTGCTTTTTCTCTTACTACTGGCTGAATTGTTCCTCCCAAATAAACACTTGGAAGCAAGGTTTGCTCAGCGTTCAGCTTCATGTTTTAGTTGAGAGAGAGAGAGATTTAGTCAGAGCAAATCCAGACAGACGGTGCTTTTCATTTCTTTCTGCATCAGAAGAGCCAGAGAGAAAGGAAACAGTATGTCTCAAAGTGCCCTTCTGTTGGTAGGACAGACCACCAGAGCAGTCGCTTGTGAGCACATTTATAGTCTTTGCAACTTGAGGATCCTGCTCTTCCCTGAGACCCCACATATTCCAAGGGCAATTCTGCCTGCTTTGGCTGGGGGAGGAGAGTTGGGTTCCTTCATCCATGTTGTCAATCAGTCCTTAAAGTTGTTCCGCATATACTTACCAAAGCTGCATTCATTTCTTCTTGGGTCAAGAATCTCTTCTCTGTCTGTCCTTTCCTCCGGAGAGGAGGAAAGTTGCACTCATTTGATGGAGCGAGTGCTCTATGTGTTAACATTTTGCTTTTATTTTAAGATAGAATTATATTGCTTATTCTAATTTGATTTTTCTGTGGCCTCAGGAAAATTTCAACAGATACTAATTTTTAATGTCTTGTTGAATTGAAGCCTATATTAAGAGAGCTTCTGCTGCTTGAAGTTACGTGTTCCACCATGTAGCGAAGCAGTACTTCTGGGAGCTGTCTGACTTTGATGGGAACCCTTTGTCTTTCGTGGAACATGCTACCATTCTTCCATACCATATTGTAACTTCAGTGCCTTTATGTTGCAGACAGCCCTTCATTTCTCATCTTGCTTTTTTCTTTAGTTACTGCATGCTGCCTCATTTTCTGGCATTGACTATTACTGTTGGCTTTCCCTTGAAGTGGGCTGGTGTGGAGAGAGATTGGAGAAAGACATTATTGTTTGTTATTTCTTCTCTAAATCCCTATAGTTCAGCTCAGAAACCTCATTTTGTTGTGTAGCAGGAACAGACATTTCTTCTTGACAGATCTTAGATCATCTGAGCAGCACTGATTCTCTGTCAAGGTCAGTCAGTCTGTTTAAAATGAAATGATATCACAATATCTCTCCTAACTCTTGAGCATTAGAAAAACCTGAATCCCTCTGACCTGATAAGAGGTTACATCTCATAAGATTTCTTTTCATCATATGCTAATTTAGTTTTCAGATCCATAATTTAATTTCTTTGCTTATTTTCTGACAGGACAGCAAAAGGGTAGTACTGATAGGATAGGAACAAATATGTATTTGCCTTTCATTTCTACAATATTTCACAGAAAGTGAAGTGTCACAGTGTTATTTTCCCTTACCACCTCCATACAAATGCTTCACCGGTGTTATGTTTAAAATATTGTGTAATAGCGTAGGGCCAAAGCCTAAAGAAAAGTACCGGTTTGAGCGGAAACTTCTTAGACAATTTTTATGTTGGTGAAGTGACCTTGGTTTGAGGGCGTAAGCAGAGGAGATGTTCCCAGTGATTAGTGGGAAGGAATACAACCTAAATAACTCAGAAGAGTTTTTAGTTAGTTTGATTTTATGTTTTGTGACCTGTGCTCTGTGATGTTTTTCATTCAGTTTTACATTACAGTTATAAGGTGTGCACCCTTTAATTTTCCAGTGTCTTTTCAGTGTCTGTGAAATCTCAAAATGAACAATTTTTATCTTCTTAACAGGACACGGAGCAGATGTGAAATGTGTTGACTGGCATCCAACAAAGGGATTAGTTGTATCGGGAAGTAAAGATAGCCAACAGCCCATCAAGTTCTGGGATCCAAAGACTGGCCAGAGCCTTGCCACGCTGTAAGTTCTTGCCCACAGACTTTGATTTGCTCAAATATAAGATAACTGCATAAAATATTTTATTTTTAATTTCCTTCTTAGCTTTTTGCCTCACATCTTTTCAGCCATACACAATTGCTTCAAATATAAAACTAGTGCTTTAGCTGTGCCAGAAAATCTAGAGCTTAGATGAAGTCAAGTCTATACTTGGAAAATTGTGACTTTAATATTCCTTATTTAAATTTACTTTGTCCTTCTCCATAGACCTCTTACTCACACAGTTCTCATTTGGAAAACAGAATTGAGATATGGAAACAAAAATAAGATGTTTCATCTGGCTGATGAAAAATTTCTTACGCTGCAGTAGAAACGAGCAGAGTAACTGAATACTGTCTCAATGAGCACTACCGGTTGCTCTGAAGTATGAAAGAACAGTATTAAGGCATAGGACCTTTGTGCAGAAAGCCACAGTATTCTGGTTTAGTAGCCTGAACTACTTTGTTATTGACCTGAATATTTGGGACTGGTAAATTCTCACGTTTTTATTTCTGTCTGAGAAATCGGTATCCAGACAGTCTGTCTTTCTCTGCTTGCAGACATGCTCATAAAAACACAGTGATGGAGGTGAAACTGAATCTGAATGGCAACTGGCTGCTAACAGCTTCTCGTGACCATCTCTGTAAGCTCTTTGACATTCGTAATCTGAAAGAAGAACTTCAGGTCTTCAGGGGTCATAAGAAGGAGGCCACAGGTCAGAATTTGTTATATTATGTGGATTTTTATTAATAAGTTTGGATTAAAAATTAAAGTTTTTGAGATCCTGATTTCCATTCATTAGAAATCCAAGCGTTATACTTTCTGATTGTGGCTGGCTTTGTATTTCAGCTGTGGCCTGGCATCCTGTTCATGAAGGGCTGTTCGCCAGTGGAGGATCTGATGGCTCTTTGTTGTTCTGGCATGTTGGGTATGTGGCATTTTCATCAGCGTGTTGGAAAGATGTTGGTCAGATGTGCAAACTATTATACTAAACATAAAATATACTTTTCACCTTTGAATCTGTATTTAACATGCATGTTTATGGTATAGTTTTTCTCTATACCTGAGGAAGTTTATGAATATGCTCCATTTATGAAGAAGTTTTCCTGTGCAGATGTATTTTAAAGGATACAATTGCTTGCACAGAAAATAGTCTTTTGTTGAGGGGGTGATGAATGGTTGAAACTCCTAGTTTCTTAGAGCTTGTTCTGAGATGTTGTAATTAATTTGTTTCTAAATGTACCGTTAAAAATCCCTACATTACTGAATTCCCTGTTAAGAACAACTGGGAATAATCAATTCACGCAATAGAAAAATAGCAGAGGCTTAAGTTTAGCAAAATATGGGATAGAGGAAGAGGAACAACTGAATAGCAAAAGTTTTTTATTGTATCTGTAGCAGATATTCACCTGTGTGATGACTGATTTTTTTTTTTTTTTTTGATACATCAGGGTTGAGAAGGAGGTTGGTGGAATGGAAATGGCCCATGAGGGAATGATCTGGAGTCTGGCGTGGCATCCCCTTGGACACATTCTCTGTTCAGGCTCAAATGATCACACCAGGTATCTTCAAGTATTTAAAGAAAAGATCTAAGGGAGTGTATGTACATTTAGAAACTAGAAAGGTGCATGGCATCAGTGAACAAAGAATAGATTGGGATCATTCTGATACACAACCAATGGRCAAAGCAGAGAGACAAACTTACTAAATGGGAAGGCACTGACATTTTACATTAAAAGGTAGAGTCTAAGCTCTTGTCCTTCAACTAAGGAAGCCTTAAAAAATACTAGGATTTTGGGTTTGTGTGAGCTTGGAAATCTCCTGAAGAAATTTTTGAAAAAGAATTGTTGTAGTTTCTTGCCGAGGAAATATTCTTATCACAGCATTTTTCCCGCAGATCATCTGCTGGTCATGTCTGTCTTTTCACATTGCAAACATGTTTGGAGACATATAGTTTGTGCTTTTATATTGAACATGCTGTAAACATGGAGCATTTTATAAATGGAGTAAATTTTTGTGTGTGGATGTGTGTATTGACAAGTTTAGTTGTATATGAAGAATATATTTGAATTGAGTGAGAAGTTTTTGGAATGGACTAGAAATACATCTGTCTGTTCAGGATCTGATGTTCATGCCTTGTACCCCTTACACTTTGAAGCATCTTCTGAATAGTAACTGTATAATTCAATATGATAATTTTAGGGGGTTTATTTTTTGTTTGAACCGTTCAGATCTAGCGTTGAACTTGATTTAGTAAGAGTTGAATCCTTATATAATGAAGCTAGCACGCTAAAAATTAAAGAACTAATTAGACTAGAAGTAGTTAATACTCTTGATCCTTTATTGAGATCATATAACTTCCTTTTGACAGCAAGTTTTGGACTCGAAATCGGCCTGGAGATAAAATGCGAGATCGTTACAACTTGAATCTGCTGCCTGGCATGTCAGAGGATGGTGTGGAATATGGTAAGGCAATTTCCCTCAATATGGAAGAAAGAGGGCTGGGGTCAGGAACAAGCGTAGGTCATTAGCTGACAGTAGAGTGCAGCTTTTGGGTAAGACAATGAAACAGTTTTATAGCATTGGTGACTATCTAGACAAGGATATTTGTTTACGAGGATGATTTTGCTCTCCATGTTATCAGCAATCACCGTTCCAACAATGAGTTTTCTTTTGTTTCTGCAGCTCCGGGAGGTAAGACCTGCTCTGTCAATCACAGGAAGGAGGTTTAGCTCTCCCTCTGGCAGTATCTCCAGTTTACTTTTCTTCCTGAAAACTTCATGTGACTTCAAGACTTCCCACAGTCCTGAACTACAGCAGGAAAATCTTTAAAATTATTGAACTTGACTAATATCTTAGAACTTTATCCCCCTCTTAAGGATTTATCTTGGTAATTTTAGGCTGCTCAGGGTTGCCCAGCTCTATGGCATGCCTCAGCAACCTTTTCATCTCTGGGGTTGCAGCTGTTTCTTCAGATTTTTGATTATTTGCTCTTTTGTGTTTGGGAATGTTAATTAATCCAATTTAATTTTTAAAATATATAGGTTTGTTATAACAAAAATGGGAATGGGTATGGGTTATTATTTCCTTTTCTGAGCTTCTACCCTCTATGTAACTTTCCTGAAAGGACATAGTTTTTGACCTTTTGGGGTGTATTTATGAATCTGAATTTGCAGTTCTTTTAATATCCTGTAATTCATGTAAGGAATTAAAAAGTGACTCACCAGTTGTGAAATATGTAATGATACCAATGGTAAAAGCATGTGAGAATCCAAAGAGATAAAATGATAATGTAAAGAAAAATGTTCCAAGTATAAATATTTATTGTTTTTCTGTAGATGATCTGGAACCCAACAGCCTAGCAGTTATTCCTGGGATGGGAATACCTGAACAATTGAAAATAGCCATGGAGCAAGAGCAGATGGGTAAGTAGTAGCTATGGGGAAGCATTTTCCTGAGCCATCCAGATACTCTGTGACTTCTCTTTCATTCCTTTCATACATTTTGGTAGCACAGATGCTTTTTTCTAAAGTTCAGTATTGTGCGTATTTCCCATGTAAAGAATGAAGAGTAGAAAACTTGTTGGTCGTCTTTGCTAAATAAGCTGTAAGGAGAGTTCTGCATTGCTCTGACTGTTTGTCTCTCTGGTGCTAAAGGGAAAGATGAGTCCAATGATATTGAAATGACAATCCCAGGACTGGATTGGGGAATGGAGGAAGTAATGCAAAAGGACCAAAAGAAGGTGCCACAGAAAAAAGTGCCCTATGCAAAACCAATACCAGCACAGTTTCAGCAGGTAAGTACCTGATAGACGGTGAACAGGAGAACAGCTTGTTATTTTCCGAACTTCAAAAAGTGTGTGGCTGTTGAAATGTTTTGGATTTCCAGTATCAGCTCTTTTATATCAACACCCAGTGCAAAATAATTTAGCCCAGTAGTTAGTTTAATTACTATTTAAGCATAAAATATTCGGTTAAGTCCCTTATATCTTGTATCTGTACCTGGAAAATAGGATGTTATAAGATATGGAAGTTTTATTCAGCATTGTTTTTAGCTTCTGAATATCCATGCTACACAGCATTCCAGCATATCCTTTCCCAATGCAGCAATATACTGCATGCATGATGTTCCACAGAATTCATCTTGTGTTTACTATTCTTTATAGGCATGGATGCAGAATAAAGTTCCTTTGCCGCCTCCACCTGAGCCATTGAATGATAGAAAGGAAGATATTAAACTGGAGGAGAAAAAGAAGACACAGGCAGAGATTGAACAGGAAATGGCAGCACTTCAGTACACAAACCCACAACTCTTGGAGGTATGTATGTAAAGACAGTTATTAGCAAATTTGTTTTAGTGCTCTGTGTGAGATATTTGGACCTCAGCACTAAAATGTGTAGCTTGCTTTTGCAGTACTGTTTTCACCTTTTTTCAAAAAAACATCTAATTGGACAGGATATTGGACTTAATGCATGATCCTATGAAACCTTCAGTGAGGCCCCCACATTTCAGTTAACTAATACTGATCTATGGATCTCTTTAGTTGTATTTCTGTTAATTAAGAGAAAAGCACTAAATCTTTTTAAACTCCTGAGAAATTAGATGATTGCTTCTGATTTTCAGTTGTTACATGTACTTCTGTGCTTAGTTGATTTTCTGGGTCTCTTGTTTTGGACAGCAATTGAAGATTGAGAGACTTGCACAAAAGCAAGCTGAGCAAGTGCAGCCGCCCCCTCCAGGAGGCTCTCTTCACGGACCCCAGCCTTTTCCAGGGCAAGGCCCAATGTCACAGATGCCTCAAGGATTTCAGCAGCCCCTTCCACCTCAGCAGATGCCAATGAATATGCCTCAGATGGGACCTCCTGGTCCGCAAGGACAGTTCAGACCTCCGGGACCCCAAGGACAAATGGGACCTCAAGGTCCTCCATTACACCAAGGAGCTGCAGGTCCACAAGGGTTCATGGGACCACAAGGACCTCCAGGCCCACAAGGGCCTCCACAAGGAATGCCACGGCCTCAGGATTTACATGGACATCAAGGAATGCAGAGACATCCTGGCCCTCATGGGCCAATGGGGCCTCCAGGTCCACAGGGTAATGCTGGTCCACAAGGCCACTTAGGACCACAGGGTCTACCTGGGTCTCAGACTCATTTAGGACCGCAGGGTCCGCCTGGCCCACAAGGTCACTTGGGTCCTCAAGGTCCCCCTGGTGGTCAAGGAATGCAAGGGCCACCTGGTCCCCGAGGAATGCAAGGACCTCTTCCTCATGGCATGCAAGGAGCTCCAGGATCTCAAGGGATGCAGGGCCCTATATCTCAAGGGCCTTTGATGGGACTTAATCCAAGAGGGATGCAGGGTCCACCAGGACCCAGAGATAACCAGGGACCTACTCCACAAGGGATGATGATGGGTCATCCGCAAGAAATGAGAGGTCCTCATATGCAAAGTGGTTTACTAGGACATGGTCCCCAGGAGATGAGGGGCCTCCAGGGACCCCCGCCTCAAGGTACAATGTTAGGACCACCACAAGAATTGCGTGGGCCACCAGGTCCACAAGGCCAGCAGGGACCTCCACAAGGCTCTTTAGTAGGGCCTCAAGGAAACATGCAAGGACCTCAGGGACAACCGAACCCTTCAAGGGGGCCGCACCCTTCCCAGGGCCCTCTGCCTTTCCAGCAGCAGAAAACGCCTCTGTTGGGTGATGGGCCTCGTCCCCCATTTAATCAGGTATGTGTTGGTCTGTGTAACAAGAAGAGTGTTAAGAATGTAGGAATGATAACATCACATGGTAGAAATGCAAAGCAAGAGCTGAGAGGCTGAAGGTTTGGTATACTTGCAAGACTGAGGCCTCAGGAAACCTTAAATGATAATGAAATGAGTTATGTAGTTTGGAAACAGCAGAGGTAACTGTAGAAAAGGGATTGTTGGAAATACTGGTACAGAAATCAGTCTGCTGTGAAAATGTGTAACCTTAAGAGAAACTCCAGTTTTTTAAATTTAAAGACACTGAACTATCTTAAATGGGGAATTTCCTGGGGAGTAGGTAAGCACTAATAAAAGTTGAATTTAAGCAAACTGAACATAAGAAAACTCGTATGTATTAATTAAAGCAAGTTACTGCCAACTCTCAATTGTCCCAGAGTAGTTAATCCGAACTATGGGATGAATTTACCATAGATGCTGACACACCTGCAGTCAGCTTACGTCTGGTTGAACTTACCAGTTCAGACCAAGTGCACAGGAACATAGCTATCCTGCTTCCTACCTTGGTATAGAAATTGTTTAGCCACCTTTGTACTTTCTGGAGCGCAAGTTAAGAGACTGGCATTGTACACCATTAACTCGTTACTGCACCATTTGCCGAGAAGCACAAGAGGGAGCACAGGTATCAGACAGGTTTGTGTAGGACTAGCCCAGGTCTGGTAGGGTGAGCACTGAGCTGGAACTGCTGAGCATGGCCTGGATGTGTGCTGACCACTGCACTGCCAATTAAATGTCCCTGTGCCGTGCTGCCTTGGCACTCAGCTCCAGGAGGGTTCACCAGCTCAGCAATATACTTGCGCTCAGCTGACCTGGAATACCGGAGAGTGTCGCTTATAGACGCACCAATTAATTCTGCAGGAATCAAGTCAGGTTTTGATTAAGTCTGGTTCAGTATCAGGTGCAACCTGCTCTGCCCTCTTCAGCATTTTTCGTAATGGGCTTATTCCATCTTCTGATCTACCACAGATAATGCAGAGCTTTCTGTGTTTATTAGCTCTTACAAGTTCCTATTTGTATGGCACTGATTCTGTACTTAAAATTTCTCTTGATTGTCTTCAGCTTTAAGGTGAATTTTGAAGGGATGTTTGGAAAAAATTCTACTTACTCAATTTTTAAAAATGCGTGGGTTTTTTTAAACAGAATTAACTCTTTTAGACTTGCACTCCGTAGTTTCTAGTTAAAACTTTAGACAGGTATGCATATAGTCCTTAGTGTGTAGTCCAATACCAATCACAGTGAGTGATGACATATTGAAATGAGCTTTAGCTCAGTGATTCCATTTCAGATTGAGACAGAGTAGCCTGCAAATTGTGTTTTTATTTGACTATTTTTTCCTTACAAATCAGCAATAATTCCCTCCAGAAGTCTGTTAATGTGACAGTATTGCTGAGATTTCAAAAGCATCAAAGTTAAGCTAACCAGAGTTGGTTCCACAACTATCTAGCTTAAACTAGCATAGTGTTTTTCATTGCTATCTCAGGGAGACTAACTTTTCTGCTTTGAGAATAATTACCAAGCTTGTATGTGTATAAAAGTTTCTATATGTTTACACATATGTGTAGGGCTGTCCTTGTCTGACCCTGCTGTTAACACTCTGGTCAGAATTCAGTAAGTTGCTTTTGACAGGTGGCTGGCAATGAATACTGCTATCTTGAAGTCTTTTACAGATACTAAAAAAAGACAAAGCAAGGTATTTTTGACCATTTTTCCTTCCTTGTGCAGCTTTAGTATGGTAATGTCTTTTAAAAATGAAAAGATTTTAAAATTTGTGATGTCAGTTTTTGCTCCAGTTTGCTTCTTTGTAATATGAATATAATTGTACAAATCACTTGCCTGCCTTTTCAGTAGCAGGAGTGTATGAATATATATCTGCTTTATCAAGGGCTTGTGACATTAATACTGAACATTTATACATATTTGTAAAGGTTAATCTCCATATAAGATACCACTATTACCTGCATCTGCTATACATTGGAAAGCAGAGGTTTGCTGCAGAATGTGTGGGTGAGATGTACATCTCTTCCTGAACGTGAGATCTGCTACTTTCTGCAAACGTGAAACAGAATAGAGAACTGTTTATGAGAAGGAAATTGCCTGAGATATGACTGTCAAAATCTTATTCTGGAGATAGGCATGTTGATATCAAAATGCAGATGGATATATAGAATGCTCTCAAGTTAGCAGTAGTTCTTTGGAGCTCTTTTGCTGTTGCTAATTTAGATTTGATCTTCTCACATTCCTTTTAGATAGATGTGCTGAATTTCATCTCACTGGTTGAGTGAGGTACGAATACTTCGGGCCAAGTCTCTTGTCCACATAGAGACAAACTTAAGGAGCTTGTGCAGTATTTTAGAAGAAATGCAAATTTTTCTTATGGGTGAATACAAAGAATTCTTTCTCCCTTCAGTGCATGCACAGTTTTAAGTAATACAGATGGCTATCATAAAATGGCTGTGCCATTTGCAGATACGCTGGTAACATGGAGCAGTTGCGTATTGCTGCACCAGCTTATCTGACTTGTGCAGAACCTCAGCCCGCGTTGGGGAATCCTTGAGCCGATGATGGAGGCAGTGTGAGGTGCTCCAGACATACCTGCCTCGAGGTGCAGGGTACACAAGGCCATTTACAGCTTTTAGTACAGCATCTCCTTCTGAGCTGTACATATTTGTTTTTCAGTTTCGACCCCAGTTTGGGGCTGAGAATGTATTTTGAAATGAAAGGCATGTGAAAATGCAGTGTTATGGCTCTGTCTTCCTACCTTGTAAAAGCATGATTTGTTTGGAATAGAGGTTTTTGCTAAACGCTAAGGAAACTCATTTAGTGAGTGCTAAAAACTGCTGCTTTGGTTAAACACTAGTGGCATAAATTTAAGAAGTTCAATAAATTTTTTTGTAAAAAAGCATATGCTAAATATATGAGAAATCATGGCACTCCAGGAAGGTTTTGGTCAAGAATGGCAGAAGCACTGAGATAGCTGGGCATTACCTAGTCAGGGAATTTATTTGTTCTGGACTCAAGTCAACATTCTGTCACAAGGAAAGTATTTTTTGGTTTTTTTAATAGGCATTGGACCAGGCCTTTTATTTTGCCTTTTTTTCAAAGTCCTTACAAAATTACTGGATGCAAACATGATGTCTGTAGTATATATTTGTGTGCTTTTTTGTGTTTATCATCTATATTGCAGTTGAATATAAATGTTTAATTTAAAACCAGTATTTCAAGATATGATGGAAAAAATACACAAATGAACTCATTGCTTCTCTGCAACCAGAAAAAAAAAAAGGTAGTGTTTCTCAAAAATAAATGTAGAGCATGAAAATTATTTGATGCATGGAGAGATTAAGCAGTGTAATTATGAGTACAATGACAGTGATGGAGTATAAGTTTTTAAGTATTTACAGACTACCTGCAGTCTGGAGGGTTTTTTACAAGCCAATATGAAGGCCAAGTCTAAATCTTACATATTAGACATGTCTAGGAAAAAAATATTACGTGTTTAGGGTTTTCTGGTAAGGGTTTTGGGGGGATTTTTTTTTTTTTTGGTGATGTCAACATAAAAAGGTTTTGTATAGCAATCTTGCAAGTTTCAACTCTGTCTTGTCCACAGTGATACACTTTTATTGTTGGATCTCACAGTGTAAATTATGTACGTGCCCCCTTTTAGTTCCAGTCAAGTACAAATGCTAAATGATGACTTTTTGTCTAAAGGCAGAATTGGACAGTTCAACCACATTATTTCCCAACCAATGTTATCATAGTGGGTCCAGTGTAAACGTGGTACCTGTAGAAATCTTTCATGGGTCTGTGACAGTAGCTGAATTTAAAGAACATTATTTTATCCTTTAAAATTAACAAAAAAGAGAGAAAATAACAAAAGACTTATATATACACTTTATTTTTTCTTTGGGATCATATAACTTACACAAAACTCTGCTCACTCTACTGTTTATGCTTGAGAAAAGCAGGTGACTGCAGCTTCTTCTGCCTTTAGCCCTGTCATTGCTTAATAACCCATTGACAACTTGTCTCTTGGTGCTTAGCCAAGTATTAGTACTTTCTTTCAATCTTAGAATTAGAATTAAGAAAAACAAACTTTGCCAGCATGTTAAAAATGAAACTCATGTATTTCCACGTTAACAGTTTACGAAGGTTTATAGGAGAGGTTCTCTTATGGCCCTGTTGTTGTCCCTCCTGTCCTGACATTCTTGATATTTTTTTTTTTTCATTGTTTCATTTTTTTATTCATTTCCAAAGGAAGTCTTTGGTCTATGCAGCTCTTTAACTGCATATAAATCAGTACCTGATATTTTTCAAACAAATATATACAGTTTCCTCATCTTCTCTAACAGGCAGCTAGAATATGAGCTTTATCATCTTTGGTTGTTACAGGTAAAATACTAGTCCTTGAAATGGTAAGTTTCTTATAAAATTATGTGTGTCTCGGACAGTGACTGAAAAGCATTACTGGTGTGAATGTCTGAAAAATAAGGCTGAAGCCACTGGAAAATCAGCTGTTTCTATTGTAAGACCTGTGAAGATGCAGTCTTTATGTAAAGAAAATTGTTTTGCCCCCTCACAAAATGCTTAAAAGCAAAAATACTCACGCATGGCAATTCACATGGCTTTTCTTATTATATGCTCCTAGGATGGACAGAACCCAGGTCCTCCACCACTGATACCAGGACTGGGGCAGCAGGGAGGACAAGGTCGTCTTGGTCCTCACAACCAAGGACCTGGTCTTAATAAAGGTAATTAAATATGTTGTCTGTTCTTCTGTGAGCAGTTCTCCTAAAAGAGGCTGTTCCAGTGCAGTGCCTCTAGACAGAAAAGGCTACAGCAGAGCACAGGGCCTTGGCTGAGAGGAAAGCTTCTGTAGACTTGGGCTGGAATACAGAGGAAAAGTTTCCCCCAAAAAATTACTTAATGTGAAATGTATAGTGTATGCTTTGTAGAACTGTACGAACTAGAGCATCCTAGAGCGTTTTTAGAAAACGTTACAGAAATCTGCTATGATTTTTTCCCTCAAGGTGACTCCCGTGGTCCACCAAACCATCACATGGGCCCTCTCTCAGATAGAAGGCACGACCAGAACAGTGGTGGTCCTGATCATGGGCCTGAGAGAGGGTTGTTTCGAGGTGGCCAGGAGTGGGGTGATGGTAGAGACAGCAGGGGCATGCCAGATAGACGAGGACCTCACCCAGATTTCCATGATGACTTTGATCGACCAGATGACTTCCGTGACGACTTCCATCCAGATAAGAGATTTGGCCATCGATTACGGGAATTTGAGGGGAGAGGAGGCCCACCACTGCAAGATGAAAAATGGAGACGAGGTGGACCTGGGCCTCCCTTTCCTCCTGATCACAGGGAATTTGAAGGAGGGGGTTCAAACCGTGGGCCTCCTGGTGCTTGGGAAGGACGGAGACCTTCAGATGATAGATATCCACGGGATCCTGAGGATGCACGGTTCCGAGGAAGACGAGATGAGAGGTAAGAATAAATCTACTTATCTTTTGGGGGTTAAAGGGTAAATGGATGGAACTCTTTCTTCCTGGTTTCCTTTTCATTAAGGAGTCTATCTGTTTCAGATTTATAAACTGGAAACCAATAAGGAAATGAAAACTCTAATATACCTGAGTATAGAGTCCATAAAAATCATTCAGTAATAGAAGAAAACTTGAAAAATGGTCATTGTACACAGCAGCTTCCGTGTCTTTAAACAGTAAGTAAAGAGAAGGGAGGAAATTTGTAGAGAAGATCCAGTGACACAGGATGAAGATTTGAGACCGTTTTCATGAAAATTGAGAGGAAACTTGAAGGTTAAAGTGACAGACTTTTGAACACTAGAAGTGGATTTTGAGACTTTGTCTCCAGTCACAAACTACAGCATGACTGTAGAGACTGTAGAATGAGATGTAATATACTTGTAAGGAGCAGGAACAGTGATCCTACTATCAAATATAAGGGGCAGAGCTACAGCATCTGTTGGACTTTTGAGACTATTTTCTCATGTTTTTTGCTTGTAGAAATTTTATTTCTCTGACTTATTTCTTAATGCCAAGCGAAGAACTCAAAAATAATCTAATTTACAGCAATGTCCATGTCATTGCTCACAATTTCCAAATAAATTACAAAGGGATGAATTTGCTTCTAGTTACCAATGTAAATATGGAAGAATTACACTAAGTCAGCAAGATTAACTGTCATCGAAATTGCTCCAGATTTATGCTAGTTTAACTGAGTTAAATTTGGCCTCCAAGGTCTAAGCCTCTCACTGACCACCAACTCTATATGTATAAGAACATGTACTTGTACAAATATATTGTGGCCTCCACATAATGTGAATTTTGTGTGTTTTAGTTGCCTTTTTAATCATTTTCTTACATTCCTTTTACTTTGCATCTATACAGCTCTTCTTTTAGCTATTTTCTACCTAGCTCTGTAAAGATGTACCTTCCTTTTGTGTGAAGAGTATGAAAAGAAATGAACAGTAACTAAAAGAAGGTAACAATTAAAGCCATTTTTAAAAAGTAAAAATAGAATCCAAGCTGAATGGTCTGCATTATAGACACAGCAGACAACAGTTTTAGAAGCTCAGTAGAGATTTTCAAATCTTGTATTGGAAATGCTTAGGGACTGGAAAATATTTTACGATGATCCTGATTTTTAAAAAGGTTTCAGGAAGAGAGTCCAAGAACCTTGTGACCTGTAAATCTGACTTCTGAACTAAGAAGAGTCTATCTGTCAGAGTACAAGTGTTTGTACAGAGAGTTTGGTTTAAAAGGAATCAGCACAGGGCTATAAAAGGCTTATTGTGCTTGCAAACCTAATGAATTCCTTTGAATGAAGGTGCATTAGGTGCCATTTACTGCAGATGCTGAAATGAACTTAAGAATCCCAACCACTTGTTTAGCTGACTTGGTTTGGAATTTAGATTGTAACTGGTCTGATCAAGCATGAGAGGGAAGTGTGTGTATGTGTGTTTCTCTCTAATTTCCCGTCCTTTTCATCCCTGTCCTGTTCTTACTCTACCTGTGCRTATCAACATGATGCTTCTACCGCAGAGACCTGCCTCTTCCTGCCTGCTAATCTGCACAGTGTGTAGTTCTGTACATTAAGGTTCTAGGCCTCAAGGAAGAAGATCTGAGAGCAGTCAAACAGGAACTGAGCCCTATGCAAGGCAGGGTTTTACATGTGACTGATATGAAAAAGTGAAAAGGATATACATAACAATATTAGGAGCTGTGGTTATGTCAGGCATAGGTATGATAGATTTCAAAACTAAACTATGTCCATAATGTTGCCTGGAAACAAAAGGAAAGGCCCTATTCCTGCTAGCCATAGGATCTTGTGTTGCAAATCTTGGTAACTTACAAGCTAAGCAGAATCACACCATGTCAGTATTAAAATGGGAGGCCCTCTAAAGAAAATCTAGAGGACTGTGCTGTTTCAAGGCTAAACAATATTGCTATGTGGTTATTTGAACCATTTGTACCGGAAACTGTTCAGTTTGTTTTCCCAAATCATCCAGGTTAATGTAAAATGGTTCATTGTCCATACACAGCACTCCCTCCATCCACTGTTGTACCTATACAGGCACAGCAGCCTCCTCTCTGTGTTGTGTTTGTTTTCTGGGAGGTGGAGACAGACCTATTGTTTTTAATTAAAAAAAAAAATGTAAAAGTTTAAAAATATTGTATTGTGTTATGACTACTGTTAAAATATTTAAATTTGTAATTAAAAGGTTAATGTTGTTAAAATTCTAAATAAAAGTATCTAAAGTTTTGCTTGTAATAGGATGCACTGTGTCGTTAATGAGCTGGGGAAGGGGATGTTGCACAAAGCCAACACCATCTGAATATTACGGTGGTTACAGTTTGGCCAGTGTGGAACTGGGAAGAGAGGGGAGGTGGGGGGCATCAGTGTGAATGTGCAAAGAATGCTCCGCATTATCTGTGCTGTCACTGAGGGGTGGGGAGGAGCAGTGTGGGGGCACACTGTGAGGACTCCTGAACCAGTGTGCCTGCACCACCTAAACATGTCACCTGTGCTTGCACAGAAACTGGGCTGTAAACTGAGACAATCGTAACAACCGGTGCTAGTGCGCACTTTTGGAGTTGCAGTAATACACAGAACATGTATACACTTTTACAAGCACTCCAAGTGTTTAAACTGGTAATGTAAAAACCAAAACTACTAGTATTCATGCAGCCATCTATAGGCTTACCTGAAATGGCACTGACAGTTCATTAAGAACCATTCTTCTCTCTGAAGATCTCTGTTAAAACCCCAGTGTGATACTGGAGGAGCTATACTCGTTTAAGATGAGATGCAGAACCCAATCATACCAAATTACTGAACATGCCATGGTACTTACTAGAAGGAAATTATCAATTTTAGTGTCATAACTACATTTTGCAAAACAAAATTCTTCATTATTGCAGTTGGATAAACTGCTCTTCAGGTTGTAGAATGCCACTGTGCACGCTGTTCAGCAATCATCATCCCTACAGAGTCAAGTGCAGCCTAGATTCATTTGCTAAAATTGTAAACTTAGAAGAATGGAATGAAAAAGAGAATGTTCTAGCAAAAGAATCCCAAATCAATAGGAATGAGATGCTGGAATGTTCTGTTATAGCCATGACTCTCATTGCTTGTATTTTTTCAGTTTGTTTTTATCACTAAAATGGAAGGGAAAGAAGGGAAGGGGAAAGTAAGACCCCCCACAGTCAAGGGAAATTCACTTACACGTTTCCTTACCTTACCTTCTATATATCATCACTCACTGATTGTTCCCCCCCCCCCTTCATTAAATGAATGCAGTATATTTGACAATATTTTTCTTGTATGAAAAAACAACATAATCAACAGAAGGAAATATGAGGGAAAACTATAAAAATGAATAAACAAAGTGCTCAAAGGCAGAACATGAGCACTTTTCCACCTAAAAATCCTGTTCTAGTAACTGTATGTGCTATAGTATTAAGTAAAACAGTTCAGAAATTAGTTGATCATTAAACTGAAGCTGACTCAAGTTTATCAATCTAAATTCTGCCTAAAAACCACATTTGTACCATGTTCTTTCTTGTAGCTTCAGAAGAGGAGGAGCCTCGAGACATGAGGCCCGGGGACCCAGGGGGAGAGATGGCTTTCCTGGCCCTGAAGATTTTGGGCCAGATGACACTTTTGACTCTCCAGATGAAAACTCAAGAGGAAGGGACCATGGTGTTCGGGGGCGAGGTCGTGGTGCTCTTAGAGGTGAGGGGAACATTCTTCCACACTGAAATGCAAGGATAAGGAAGCAAAGACATTTCTCGGGCAAATTACGGTATTTTCATGAATACAATGTCTCTTCTCACTCCTGTCCCCTGCATCTCTTACTGCTCAGGAGGCCGGAAGGGTTTACTTCCTACTCCAGATGAATTTCCACGCTTTGAAGGAGGGCGGAAACCAGAATCCTGGGATGGAAACAGAGAACCAGGTAAAAAATTTGGTGAGGTTTGTTTCAGATAATAGACTAGACTTCTACAATACAGCCAGTTACAAAAAAAATTTTTAAAAAAATCACCTTTTTCCTGTACCTCACATGGTCGTTACCAGTCTTTTACCACGCGAAAAGCAAAACGTAGTTCTTTTGATTTCTAAATGTAGGAAAAAATTAACTATACAGAATTCAACTGGCTCTAAATGCAACTGTCTCACTGAACAAAAAATGATTGTGGTCTCAAAGTCTTGATTTTGTGTTGAATTCTTGTACAGCCCAGAACTGCCTGTTGTTGTCACCTGTGGATGACTGAAGCATATCTCGTGGGATTTTTTTGAGATGTGTATTAATGCCAATAGTAATCTTTCTCTTGGATGGCATCTTCTCTATTGTTTGCAAGAATAAYGTTTTCAGCTGCAATGTCTGACAGCTTATTGGTATTTGCATTTGTGTTACTAATGGCAACCCCATATGGGGCAAAACTGAGTTTTAGAATGTCATGGAAAAAATGAGCACAAATGACACATGAATAAATGAAGATGTGATTGTCTCTAAAATTTATGAAAATATTTTATACTGAAAAGAACACTTTAGATCTGTCACTTCTTTCTTTCCCATCATCTTTTAAACCTTTTTTACCTTTAGCTTTCTTACAACTTACTCATCTAATGTTTGCTTGTTTGCCTGTTGGGATGGGGGGGGGAAGCTTTATGTAATTTTAACTTAAAATTGTGTGCCAAATAGTGTGGGAAGTATGTAAATTTATGTGACTATTCCAAAAATGAGGAATAATGATCACATGAACATTACTTATTATCCTGTTTTTTTCTTTTCATGCTCAGGTCCTCGTCCAGATCACCCTCCTCATGACGGGCATTCTCCAGCTAACAGAGAACGTTCTTCTTCGCTCCAGGGCATGGACATGGCCTCACTGCCACCACGTAAACGTCCCTGGCATGATGGACCAGGGACCTCTGACCACAGAGAAATGGATGCTCCAGGTGGACCTCCAGAGGAGAGGGGCAAAGGTAAAAAGCCCCTTGTATTGAAAACCTTAGGTAACACCAGCACATTTTTCAACAGTAGGCTTATCCAGAATTCCTTATCTATTCAGAGGGGGTAAAGCTGAACTGGTAAATATTTGATCTTACCAGCTGTGAAGCTGAAGCCCAATCTTACAGGAACATAAGAACAGAGGGATTTTCTGGCACATCAAATCCAAATCTTCTCTCCAGCATCACATAATCCTCTTCTTTATTGCCCTGTTCATAAGCAGGTAGTTTTTGGCTCCCTGTTACTCCAGTTGGAAAACTCTTGTTAAGAGCTTTTTTTCTCTAATTTTCAGAATAGTTATTTGCTAATGTTCATGCTTGTGCTAGCATCCTTTAACTCAAATATCTTTCCTGTCTCAGCCTCCATTCTGGTGGCCTTAATGAACCCTGACTTTTTTTAAGTCTTTCCTTATGAGTTCTCTACTTGTAAGAGTGTAAGCATGGCCATCCATGATCAGATGAGAAGTCCATAAAGCTCAGTAGCTTGTCTTCAACAGTAGCAGGTACTGAGGGAAGAGTGTTAAGAACACTGTAAGTCTGTAGTGATATGTCCCTGAAATGCTCTCTAAACCTATGAAGATCTGTAGTTCAGTGACTTACTGAAATATTATTTTTATATTTAATGGCTTTTGACAGCTACCTTTTCTGTGCTTCTCTAATTGCTTTAAGAATCATATAAACTTTTGACATCCACCGACAGCTCTAAAACTTAATTGCAGTAGACTATGCTTTAAAAAAAAAAGGAAGGAAGGAAAATGTTTCTTCTCTATCTAGTATCGTTCACTAATTTCATTCGATGACGTCTTGTGTTTTAATTGGAACAGTTGAAAGTTGATCCCTATTATTTCTGAATGCCACCTCTGATTACATCAAACTCTACCATTTCCAACCTGAACTAGCTCTTCTCCAAGTCAGAGCTCTGATCTGTTTAGTTGTTCTCTCTGGGAAGTTGTTCTGTATCTTTTACTATCCTTACTACTCTGTATATACTATTTTCAGTTTTAATTTATCCTTTTGTAAATTAAACAGGGTAACTAGGAATTGCACATGCCGTGTAAGATTGGTTTAACCACGGATTTCTACAGTTCACTTGTTTTGTTCTGTTTTCTCCATTCTTTCCTAATAGCTCCTGATGTTGCATTTCTCTCTTTAACTAACTACTAAACAGTCACATGGCACTGTCACACAACTAGCTGCTGTAACCCACAAAGTACATTCTTTTGGAGTTAGTAGCTGGTTCAGAGCCTATTACTGTGTATGCCATTTTCACAATCATTCTATTAGCCTTGCACCAGTTCTTGATCCTTTTTCCTTCTTATAAATCTCAGGATTGCTGTTGTCTTTTTTTTTTTTTTTTTAATTTTTTCTTTTTTTTTTTTTTTTTTTTTTTTTTTTTTTTTTTTTTTTTTTTTTTTTTTTTTTTTTTTTTTTTTTTTTTTTTTTTTAATGTCGTCATATTGACTACCCGCTGTTAGGTAGTGATCAGTGACAGAGATCCTTCTCAGTTGCTTCCAAATGCTGAGCTGCCAGCGTATAGTTGAATTTTTTGTTGTCAGACCTCTACTGCGCAGCTTTGTCTCTGATGCCACTGAATTTCATTCCACTTCTCTTATTGTTGTCCTGAAGCTCATTTAGTTTTAACTGTATGCCAGTCCTCCTCTGCATGGACTGTATTTCCAGTGTTGTATTAACAGCAGGTTTTATCATTTGTTCACAGATGTTTTTAATAAAACTCTGCTGGTAAACTCCCTCTGTATCAATATTTTTCCTTTCAAAACTGTATGTTGTATTTCTCATTTAGCCAGCATTTTATCAAATCTGTAAGGATTCCTTCTCCAGCTTCAATAATAATTTGTGGTAACTCTATCAGATTCTTTATTAAAGTCAAAACAAGTGCTATCTACCACACTTCTTGTGCCTAGACAACTCATTAATGTACCAAAGAAAGTTTAGAACAATGGCAGAAAGCCTCATAAACAAAACATGAACAATACTTTTTCATATATGGGCTGTGTCACCTTCAGTTGTATTGGTAAAGTCATTGGAAGATTAAAACTTCATGAATTATAAACTCTGTGGAAGAATTTGGTCTCTATTTTACACAGAACCAAGCAGAGTCAACAAAAAATCACTCTTGCTAAAGTGGAGCAAAAATACCCTAATTTAGCTGTAGCATGTGGCCATAAAACAGTTACCATTAATTTTTTTCAAAATACTGCTTGTTATTTTGAGCTAATAACTTTGGGGTTTTTTATGTTAATTTACATATCAGTACTAAAAAGATCTGTGAGAAGTAGAAAATACTGTTCCTGGCAGTAAGAGCTCATGTAGTTTATGTTCCTGGTTAGTGGTAAAATAGAGCATTTTTCCATTGTTTCTAGCAAAAAATGGAACGAAACAGTAATGTTACTCATTGTCTTCACCACCAACCTCAACTGATCCATCAGTGTAATGTCTTTGTTTAGGAAAAAAACAGTATTTTGGAATAAAAATATACAGAGAACCACAGATGGTGTTAACCACAGTTTTGAGGACACCATGACTATCACTTTTCTAACTTACTTCATTTAAGTGATTGCTGACTGTATCAGATATAATCTCCTTTAATTCCCAAGGAATTGCTTGATTGCTGTCCATCTTCTGGACTGTAATGGAGACACTAAATCTGTGTAAGAAAAATTGTATAGAGGGAGGAGGCATAAAATTACAGGTCTCAACTACATTTGGTCTGTGAATGATTATACCACAGAAGAACTAGCTAAGTATACGGTATGTCTGAGAAGAGGCATGGCTTAGACTTCAACATCAGTAACTGATTGTGCTTCATTTTTAGGGCGAGGAAATTCAGGACCTTCACAGAGAGCGCCGAAATCTGGGAGGTCTAGTTCTTTAGATGGAGACCATCATGATGGATTCCACAGGGATGAAGCTTTTGGTGGAGGCCCTGCAGGAGGCAATAACCCTTCTCGAGGAGGACGGAGTGGAAGTAATTGGGGAAGAGGAAATAACATGAACTCTGGTCAATCAAGAAGAGCATCTAGGGGTGGTGGAAGAGGCCGATAGAAGAGGCTTTGACTGGGTCACACCCAGTCCTTGCTGGACAATATTTAAATAGACTGCTACTCTGGACTCATAAAGTAACCCTGCAACACCACAAACCTGGATTCTAACTGGGATAACTGAATGTGCATTAGTTCCTAACAAGGGTCTTCTCCTAGATCAATCAACTGCTACTAGCTGCAATATTGTAGCTAGCTTTCTGTTTTGTCCTCTCCGACCCTGTTTTCCTCACCTTCTTTTACCTACTTTGTTTTGTGAAGAGCTGGAATTTTTTTTAAGTGTTGTGAGACATGGAGCACCTCCACAGATTTCAGTTCACCTCCAGACAGAAACTTGTTTCTATATGTACAGTTTGTCAGAAGAGTTATGTTGTTTTTGTATGAATACAGAATGTAATTTGCGCAAAAATTAACAAAAATCAACACAGTGTGTGATTCTTTACTCACCTATTACTATAAAGAGGCTTGTCTTTAGGCAAACTTGTGTATCAGATGGAGCAACAGAACTACCTCCTGAAATCTCAACTGTTTAAAATACTAATAGCCGATTCCTAGTTTATCATGTATAGAGAACTTTCATTTTCACCTTTAGCCACAGCTGTCTACAGATTACAAGTGGTGCTGACGTTAAAATTCCAAAACACGGGAAATCACCGCTGCTTGCTAGTCTACCATCCTGAAAGAGAAAAACGTGGAACACCATTTAGAAAAAGTTGTCATAGACATAGTGTGAGTTATAACCTGGACTGCTAGCAAAACAGACATCATGACAAATATTGTCATTTTACGCTTCACCTGGGCGAGTCAAATATTTTTGTTCAAAAAAGCATCTGTTTATAGAAACTGAGGAAGAAAGAAGTTTAGCAGCTTGATTAATATGGATGCATATGTTTTACAATGGCTGTAGGATGCATTGCTTAAAAATATGGGTGTTCAGTAGAGTCTGGTGCATTCAAATGCTGAAGTGCAAACCTCGATAGTTGATCAATTCCATCTTAACATTTTTTAAGTATCTTTTTCTTTAGGATATTGTTTCCTAGTTTTACTGGGGAGGGAAATGAGGAGGAGGGGTTATTCCCATTTCCCACATTTCATAATAAAGCTGCTTACCAACCATGAGTTTCTGTTTTCCCCATAAATCATTCATATTACTCATCTCCAGTCACCAGGTTATCAAAAGGCTCCTTTAATACCTAAAGCCTCAATGAAAATTTTATCACGTAAGTACATATTCTAAAGCCAGCTCTCAGGAAGGTCCTACATTAAAAGTATAGGATATAATGTATAATGAAAAATATCACTACCAGGCTTCCCTCCCCCTGCCTTGAATTTCATGTTATAATATTCAGGATAATATGGCAATGTAATTCTATAGCTGACAAGGCTACTGCAACAACATAGTGATACACAGCAGCTGTTTTATCTGACTTCTCATACAGTCAAATTTACTTAGTCCTGATGACCTGTCTTATTTAAAGAGATCAAAGCATAGATGCTTAACTGCTGTTCTCTTGGTTCAGTCAGTCACAAGTAGGGGTTTTTTCCTTAGTTTTTAATTTGTAGTGTATAAAATGGCATTTGAAAAGTATAGTAATTAATTCTGATCATTAGCCTATAAAATCCTTGTCATGGTGCGCTAGGGAGCAGAATGGTCTTAAAGGAATTAACTGGGAAACAGCTGAGATGCACCTGATATGACACAGTATCTCCTTTGAGGGGGGGGGAAATTGCTTTTTACCTCTATCTGAAGAAGGCCTTTGGTCACTTTTGATATATGTCTGGGAGTTAAGATCTATCCTGAAGTTTTAATGATAAATACCAATGATTTAATCATTAGCAAAGGGGAAAGCTTGCCGTCTCTCTTTTTTTTTTTTTTTCAACAAGCCCTACATATTTTTAAGGGGCTGAAAGTTACTTTTGTCCAATAGTTAGAATATGTGATTTAGAGGATGAGCTTTAGTCCTTAATTAAACCACAGTCCTCTACCAAAACGAGTGCACCTAATAATAGAAAACCCAGCTTTCTCTGTCTAGACAAAAGGGAGTATACTTGTTTTTCCTCTGATGGTTGGTTAACTCCTTAAACCACTATGGTACTTGGTGTTAAGTAATATTCTTCATCAAGGGGCAGCTTTCTTAATTAAGCAAGTTTTGAAATATTCCACGATCAAGGAATATGCACAAAAAGTTGCAAGGTAATTGGATAATTAGCTAGCTTTTGTATAAAATCTTAGAAGGTGACAGCATAGCAGGAGAGACAGAAGAAGCTTTCCAGTCCGTGATACCGTGACCCACTATTGCTGGAAAATGGATAAAATTACTTAACGGGAATATACTTCTGTACTCTTCAGGTCAAGTTCTTTTACCAATGCTGCATGTAGAATCCTTATGCTCTACCTGCTAGTTTACAGCACCACCTTGTCTAAGATTTGTTTAATTTGGTAACTGCTGTTAGGAATAAAATTAATTTTATATACTATAGCTTAGAAGTTGTAAAAATGAGATAACTAATTTAATGCTATTCAGATAGCTCTGATCTACATTTTTAAGGAAAAAAAGTGACCATTAATGGAATGTCTATACTGACATTTGGTACACAAATAGTTTTATTAAAGCAATCTATGTACATTTAAGTACCCCCATTTAACAATTTCAGTTTAATTCAGAGCAAGTATTAGGTGAATACGCTAAACCCTAAATAGTGTCAGCAGATAAATATTGCAGTGTTTGGCTTTATTTTGCATATGAGGCACGTATACTCAGTGAGATACTCACTTAGGCTCTGAGCAGGTTAGGTCTGGTAGTCCCATTTATCTGCAGTAGTGCAGTATACAGCCCAAACTGAAGTACCAAGCTCTCAGCAGGGACTGTCAGCCTGAATTCAGCACCTTCCTAAGTCTGCTTAGTTTATGCATTGAAACAGAGCTGTGCTAGCTGAAACAGGCTCTAATTACTAGCAAATCTATTTTTGAAGGTCATGCTGTGACAAGTAAGCAATTCCTGCCCAAGTTGAGAGTGTGAAAAATACATATATAAAAAGTAGAGTTCTAAGAGCTGAAGCTACTCTTTTAGAGCCTCAGTATTTGCTACCTTACAGCAGCTGTAAGGCAACAATACCTGCAAAGGCCAAGGCTCTTAACTAAGATTAGCACCTTTCATCCTATCATGATGCAAGAAGACTACCCTTACAATTACAGGTAGTCTTTGTGACCCACAGACCCAGGAAAGTTTGTTTCACTTACTGGATGGTATTTTAAAGATGGGTTTTAGAGAGAAATGCAGTTTAGTGGCACATAGTATTCATATTCACCACTGGTCTGAGGTGGCTGATGACTGCACTATACAGCGACCAAAGCATGTGTTCAGAGTGTAGGGGTCGGCACAAAAATGAGTTAATAGCAGTTAACTATTTTTGAACATCCACCCCCACACTTGATCAGATTTCGCTGAATTGTCTCTGTGTTTCAACATCAGTCGGCTCTGCGCACCTCAGCTGTAAGGTACCTGCTTTTCAAGTAACAGGCAAGTCAATAATGACATTTCATCGGCTCCATAATCTCACTCACGTTTTGAAGTAGGCTGCAGCAGCCACATGGTCCTATACTGGAGGTAGGAAAGTGGGATGCTGCCAGCTCCCACCCAGAGCCAGAGAGACTCCAGACCATGGCTATGGAGCTGACTTTGCAATAAGGCAAAATCCCGTGCTCAGGGCCGGCTCGGCAGGCTGGCACCAACACCGCTACACCTGAACACAGCACGACGAGTTTAGAGAGTCACTGCTGCCGTTCCCAGGTGCCAGCCGCTTCTTTTCTTGTTCAAGAATTGGCGAGGAAAACCCAGCAGGAACGCGAAGGAGGCGAAGCGAAGCAGCGTAAGACGGCGCCATCCTCATCCCCGTCTCGGAGAGGTGTCTACGTGCCCCGCGCCTCGGCTTGGCGCCAGCGTGAGTCTCCCAGTCCTTTTGTCCGAGTCCTGCCGGGCTGCGGTCGGTCCTCCCACGGCAGCGCGGGGCTCACACCGGCAGCGCTTTGCCGCGGCGGCGCAGCGCGGCGCTGAGGAGGCCGCCGAGGCGGCGCAGGCCGGCGGCGCCCCCAGGCACCGCGGCCAGGAGCGCGGCGGCGGCGGCGCCCAGCTGGACGGCGGCGCCCAGCGCCGTCAGGAGGGTGCTGCGCAGCCCCAACGCCGCGTAGAGGGTGCCGCCGAGGGCGCCGAGGTAGAGGAGGAAGCCGCGGCTGGGCTCCCGCAGCAGGCGGGCGGGCCCGCGCAGCAGGGCGGCGGCGCCCAAGGCGCACAGGGAGCCGAGGGACCAGAGCAGCGCGAACTTGCGGGCGCGGAGCAGCAGCAGCGGCGCGTACAGCGCGGCCAGCCCGAAGCAGAGGGCGGCCAGCAGCAGGCACAGCCCGCTCCCCGCCAGCCGCTGCCAGCGCGACAGACCCGGCAGGCACGGGTCCGCCTCGGTCGCCCACGGCCAGATCGCGCCTGAGCTCGGCCCCGATCCAGGCGCCGCCGCGGCGGGTGGGGCGCCGCGGCCCGGCGGGAAGGGGTTCAGCGGGCCCAGCCAGGCCCCCAAGCCACCGCTGCTCCCCGCCCCCTCCTGCGAGCAGCCGGCGGGCGGCAGCGCGGGGGCCGCGCCAGAGCCGCCGGCGGCGGCGGCAGCGGCCTTCGACTGCGCGAGGTACTCCTGCAACTGCCGGCCCAGGTCCGCCATGGCGCGGCCGGGGACCGCTCGCGGGCGCTACAACGCGCCGCCCGCCTGCCCCGCCGCCATCTTGCGGAGTAGCTGCATCCGGGTTACCAGCCATCTCCGGCGGCCTGCTCTCACGTGGGGCGGCGCGCATGCGCGTGGGGCCGTGAGGGCTATGGAGGGCTGGGGAGGGGCGCCGCGGTGCCCTCCGTTCCCTGCGGATCCGCTTTGCGGTCTGCAACTGCTTCTTTTCGCCTGCTCGTAGTTTTAAAGGAAAGGCAGATTTGTCTGGCAAAAGGAGCGGGGAAGCCTGTCGGGCAAGGGGTGCCAGGGGCGGCCTGGGGGGTTATGTGGCTGCGGGAGGGAGAGCCCGCTTCAGCTGCTCTTCATGAAGCGGCTGAGAGAGCTTGGCGCCTGCGAGCGGTAACCGTTTACGGTTTCAGCAGCAGGAAGGAAGATGGTGTCACGTTCAAAAGTAGATTGGTAAGAAAAGGCGATATTTGAGATGGATACAGCTCACAGGTAGCCCCACGGGATGTACCAGGCAAGAGGAAGGATTGCCCGGGGTGACAGCCCAGTGGCTGGGAGGTAGCTCGAGGCTGAGCGCTGCCCTGCGCCGTGCTCCTCCCGACACCTTTGGCAGCACCTGGAGTCTCCTCCTCACATTCAATCCAAGTGATCTCTGCTTCTCTCTAAAGGAGAGCTACAAGAGTAGAGACATTACATGTTGGCACCCAGAAACCATTACAACAGGAGAGACTAGAGATGCAGAGAATGACTGAGAGCTTGTCTGTTTATTGATGTGTGCTCAGCCAAATCTGTTAAAAGTGTTGGCTGTTTATTAATAAGATTACCTATTACCCTTTCCTCAACCAACCGTTAAACCAAAATAAGAACATCTAACTCAATTCTTCACCCTGGTTTAAATAAGTAATAAAAATACCAAATGCTAATTTAACCTGTATGATTCTAAATGTTTACTGCAGGGCTGCGAAATGAGATGTTTGGACACCAGGAAACACGCAGCACAGAGTTTCCATCATCAGTCCTAAGCTTGCAACAATATCCGTAGCAATGGTGAGTCACATCATACTAGGCTACCTTACAAGATGCAAATAAAGTTTGAAATTGCTTTTGGCCAGAAACTCCCTGTCCCCTTTGGTAGATTACTTTAGCATTGATACATTATACATTGATATGTGTCAGAGAACATAAAACTCTTTACATACTCAGGACAAAGTTCGATCATTGGCAAGAAGGGATTAGATGTTATCAAAAACGTTGCACTTGGAGGGGTCCTTGTTCGGGAGCGCGATCCCTCTTCCTTTTGGCGGCAAAGGATGCCATCTAACTGCTTTCTGGAAGGTAGCCTTCCAGACGTGTCTTCTGCTGCCCTGGGGTAAAACACGCTGCGAAGTTGTTTTCCCCTCGCCTTGGTGATGCGCAATGAGTGCAACAGCCTGTCGCGGCAGGCAGGAAGCGCGGCTTCTTTGTTCACAGGAAAAAATGTTACGTCAATGAGGTATATGTCAGATATAACTGTACACCAGGTAACGGCTTCGTGATAAAACCGTACCGTCAGCGTTTCCCCTCTCCCTCCCAGGCTCATAGTAGCTGCCGAAGTGTTTACTACCAGGTGGGGCCAGGCGGCTCGCCGGCCGCAGCTTTGGCGGCGGGGCAGGAGCAGTGCCCGGGGAGGCGGGCAGGAGGCGGACCCACTCCGCCGCTTCGTTACTCAATATTTCTTTCCCTTTATAGGAAAAGTATGCGCGGGGCCGGGGGGGGCTGCCCTGAGTCACCGGGGGCTGCGGCTCCCGCCCACGCCCAGGGGGCCCGGGCCGCCGCCGGGTCGGGCCGGGGCGGGGTTTCTGCTGCCCGCCGGGGCTCGCGGGGGCTGGAGCCGCTGCGCCGAGCCGCGTGTTCCACCTCGCAGCCCCTCCGCCACAGCCCGGCGCCGGCCGGGGGTGCGCCGCCATGACGGGCAGGTAAGGCCGGGGCGGGGGGAGCACAGCCCGGCAGGGGAGGCCCGGGGAGCCCGGCCGGCGGGCGGGGGTCGGTCCCGCGCCCTGGCCCCAGTGGGCTGTCCCTGCCTTCACCGCCCTTGTGGCAGGCGGTGAAGGGTCGGGAACGGCCCCTGTTTGCCCTGGGTAAAACGATGGTGTGCCCGGTAGGAAGCGGTTGGGGGAGAGGACGTTTTCCTCCTGTGATGTTCAGGCGGAGCGGGGCACGCTCCGGCCGCGGGAGGCCAGCTCCGTGCGATGGTAGGGTCGGAAATTTGACCTCGTGGAAGAGCAGAGCAAGGGCTGCTCCGCTGTGCCTTACCCCTGCACGGGGACACAGGGAAGGGCGGTGGCAAGACCAGTTGGGAAGGAGCAGTTGTGGATCTGAGCAGTGTCTGCCCAGCAGCCAGGCTCCCTGCAGCCGGGTGGTGTGGCTCAGGCGCTGACAGCCTGCTCCGGTCCGGCTGTGCCTCGCACCGCCGCCCCACACTTCGGGGCCCTTCTGATTGATCTAGCCGCAGCCCCTCTGCCCACACATTCAGTCTCCTCTTCTTCGGGCTGGCCTTGGAGTTACATGTTCCAAGAGCTGTTTAAATCTGGAGCTTGATTCTCCTCCCACGCTGTCTGACACTGGAGAACTCTTGTAAAGTTCCAATTGACAGATGTAAATGAGAAAAGCAGTAGGGAARGCATATACTGGCATCTTCCGAGGGTTTGCACAAATGCTTTAGTGTCTCCGATCACTTTGTTCTCCCATCTGTAAAATAAAACCCAGACTTTATAAAGCAGTTTGTGAAAATAAGCTTGCTTTTGTAAAGTGTCTTGAAGATGAAAAGCATGAAGAAGTAATATTAAAATTAGTAGGGTGCCTTTTTTAGGATAGTCATCCTCCTGAATCCTGCTATCGGTATTGTAATCCTGCATTGCTCTTCATGACTAGGAATACTGAAATGGATCTGGAGTAGTTTGTGTATAAGTATTAATTTTCTTTTGTGTAAAGTCTTGATGTTTGTATTATTTAGCTTCTTATGATTATTCAATGTAGATCACGTTTGGTGGGTTGTTAGGTATGAGAACGTGCTGAATAATTGTTATATCCTCAGCTATGATTTGGGTGAGTGTTTTTGCTCTCTGTGATGATGAATTGATGTTGATGGGTGGTTGTACATGCTCAAAACACTTCTGTTTTTTGCCTCCTGTCTTTAGATTACTTTGTCTTTTCTGTCTTAATGGTCCCTTTTTTGTTCTTCTGACATGTGAAATAGGTGTGTATTTACAAGTTTACATTCATTTCCTTACAACTAGAGGAAGACTCAAGAGTCTTAAATGTTCACAGGTCATGGGTACCCATGCAGTTCCTAAATGGGGACAAGATCGGAAGGACCTGGGAAGAATTGTGGCTGAACCCAGCTGATTTTATTTTTATAGAACTGTGGTGTAGTACTGTTTAGAATGACATGTTTACCTCAGGTGAAATCACTTAGCTGCAGAGGACAGTGGGAAATGCCTGTGGACAGTAATCCTTGTCTTCTCCCCATGCTTCCTCAGAAATCTGCCTGTTAAGGCACAACACTGTATTCAGTGAGAAGCTCTCTGAAGCATGAGGCTTGGTGGAGAGTTCCAAGGTAGTTGAGACACTGCAGGGTGTGCAGTTCTTCAAAGTAATGCAGGATTTCTGTCTCCTTTTCTTCAGATGTACTTCAGAGGGTTGTTAAAATGAGCAGGCCTTAGCTTTAGCTTTTGAAAAGTGAATGCAAGTGTTATTTAATGTTTTCAGAAATGTTTGTCCTGGAAAGTTTGTCAGCTATGAAAATTTCTAAATTTCTGTCTGCTGTCGTTCCCAGGACAGAATGATTAACTGTTCTATCAGAGATGTTTATCATAGCTGTAATTCAACTGACTTTTTCCTTGGTAATAGTATAATCCATTTAGGGTAGCAGTTTCCCAGCAAAACAAAACCTGTACTTTTCAGTGTCTGTGAAACATTGCACTGCTCAGGACCTTGCGTGACCGACGCCATTTGACAAGCTCTGTGTTTAGTGTTGTTTTCAGGCTGGGACAGACTCCTAAGTCATTAGAAAGAATTCAGCATTGAGAACATACTTCCTTAGATGCACCTACAGGTCACTCTACTGAACTGTGGCCAGATGTTGTTCAATATTTGTTATGTGGTGGTTCTTAAAATCTGTTGACATTATGTAATCAAATGTTCTCCAGCTTTTGAGATTCAGGGTTCCAGAAGGAGATGAACTGTTTCACAGCTGGAGCATCCCCACAATATCAATCAATGGGAACCTTCCAGAGCCAGGAACATGACATAAATGTGCCTCTGGTTTTCAAACTGTTGACATGGGGAAGGGAATGACTTTGTTGTGTTACAGTGTGTTAAAGCAAGGAAGACTGGAGAACATGAAGGGTTGACACGTTATTCTATTTCACTTCACCTTTCTTGTAAAATAGAAACACAAAAGGACTCACTTCTAGGTACTATGATTGCTTATGCATTATTAGTAATTAAGATAGATGAAAAATAACTCCATTTTCATTTTTAAGTGTTCTGTCCCATTTAGCTGCAGAGGGTGTCTCCTGAATTTAAATAGCTGCAGTAATTTGATTTACTGATTTTTAGCATTAGGGGAAAAATGAAATTCCAGAAAATACAAAGAAAGATGTGCACTTCTATGTATTCATAGTAGAAAATTATTAAAAGTAGGTGACTGTTTAGCAAATGAAATTCAAATATTACACGTATCATGAGTTACATTGTTACAATGTGAGAATTGTGTTTTGTTAGAGAAAACTGGTAAGTAGATCATTGGAATTTGCAGATAGTAATTCTGACTGCCATGTCTTGGCTGAGCTATTTTATTTCTCTGTGTCTTGACTAAAGTGGCTGTTACAGTCCTAACTTCAAGAGCAGTCTGTGGTTTAAAGGGATGCTGTTAACTTAAAAAAAAAAAAAAAAATCACCCTTTCTTTGAATATATCTGTTCCAACTAAGATCCAAAGATAATAGGACAGAAAGAAGTTAAAGACATATATGTATTTTAGTTTTATAAATTTACATGTTGTTTAACTACATTTGGAAATAAACTCTGTGTAAGAGATAATGTGTTAGATATAAAAATAGTATGTTTCTAAGCAGCCTTTCTATATTTTGCAGTGTTGATAAATACAATTTATGTGATTTTTGGTGCCTTTAGAAGTATACTATGGTACTTCTTGCCAATAAATAAGTGAAGACTGCTTCTATAATTTGTATTTGATATGTTTGGTCCATCTCTCCATTTTGATTTTTGCCTTTTCGAGGATTGTTGGGGTTTGCGGGAGGGGTTTGGTTATTGGTTTTTCTGTTTGTTTGTTTGTTTGTTTTTGCTACTGTGTTTTGCCCTGTTTTCTTTGTTGTTTGTAAAGGACTTATTCCTAAGAAAGAGGATCAGTGAATGACCGGTGAACAAAACATTGTTAAATGCCCAAAGTAGAAAATAAACCAGAATTGAAGATAATTTCTTTTAAGACTTTACTGCTGTGGTGTTGATTAGAAAACATAAAGGTAAAAAATGCCTGTGCTGTTTTATATTGCCTTTAGAAATTAATCTAATACAAAGCCCAAGGAAAAATATTTCCTAAGTGCATGTTTCAGGGCATAATTATTTTTGTAAGAATTTTTTTTTATCACTATACTTGGTCTAATTGGGATCTGGATACGCCTATGTACTTCCTGCAGTCAACAAAAGAACAGCAGCTGCATTTACAGATAGGCTTATTGATTGTTCCTAATCCAGTTGAGGTAAGAAATGAGAGTATACTATTTTCGATTAGGCTAGCATTTGACTAGATGCTTTTTAATTCAGTAGAGAGCTGCTGCTGTGCATGTGCTCCATTTTATGAAGCAGTTGCAAGTAAAATGGTTTAAAGGAGGAGGAGGGAGTATAAAGGTTGATAATATTAAGAAAGGTTCTTCGTGCTGACTAGAAAGTACCTGCATCAAACTAAGAGATGTCTCATCTCTCTGAGTTATAAGCAGCCATTTCTACTCTTCTGTGTTGAAAAATGTGTTTTTAATCTTACTATCTTTCCRCCTGCTCTCTGAGGCTCTGTAGATAAATTTTAACTTGTTGGAAGGTCCTTAGTAGTCTGTTCTGGGGACATAGAGGTGCTTCTCTGAGGAGAACTACTTGTTAATGCCTAAAAGAAGTCTAGCTGCTTTCTTCTCTGCTTTGGCCCAGAAAGTAACCAGCTGTAAGATTTTGGCATCGACCCTGTCTCTTAGAAGCGATCTGTCAAGAGGGAAAGGAAAACAAAACCATGCATTTTCATTCTTTATGTGCGAGACAGCAAGAGAGGAGTGAGTGAGCGAGCTTGTGTTGAGGGATGGGAAGACAGGATGGTTATTGTTTTGATGTTTTTTCTTTCAATCCCCTCATCTTTTGAAGAAGAGAGTCATACTTTTCTGTGGAAAAGTGGTTATTTGAAAACCAATAAAATCATGTCATATGAGTCAGAAGGGTAAAAGCTTAGGTGTTTGAGAGAAGATTTTTAGCCAGATTGCTTAAGGATAAGGGAGATGAATGTTGCGGTGATTTAATATTTTGCTTTGTGCTAAAAGTAAAAAGGTGATTTAATACTACATTTTAAAAGTGTTTTATTGCTCTATAATTTAAAAGGTCAGCAAAAACACCCACCATGGAGGACATTTTTCTTACTCTGTTCCATTTACATCATACATAAAGTAGAAATGGATAAAGCACACATGCAATCTGGAAGAAATGATAGTGGCAGATTGCTGTCAGAGGTCAGGAGCCTGAAATTCCCAGTGAAATGTGGGGTGAATTGTAGATTTTGAGGTTACTGATTTCTGGTTTTGAAAGTATGATGTTCTTTATTTGTGCCTGTTCTGCTGGGTCCCAGTAAACCCTTCTGTTTTTCTTTAAAGGACAGAAGGGATCTCTGCTGGTTAGTACTCATTTAGTACTTATGAAGTGATCACTTCTATTTCTCTCTTTTTTTTTTTACCTCTTTAGCTTGCCAGGCTGTAGTCATGGAATATATTTCACTCTCGTGTTACAAAAATCCTCATTTTTTATAATTTACTAAAAAATAATTTGTTGGTAATGACTCTTGAGATGTTTTTCATGGCAATGCTGATCAAATGACACTGACTCAGATGTTCCCATGCTCCACTCCTTTCCCTTTGTTCTCTTAAAAACTAACTTCTTTATTCTCAAATTTTCATTCCTTTATCCCCCTACACTGGGCCCGAGCCATTTGTACTGTGTGATTCTCTTTCTCTCTTGCAGGAGTGGGTGGAGAGGGGGAGTGGTAGAAAGGGCGAACTCCTGTTTGAAGGCCCTGTTCAGTTCCCAGCAGAGAGCTGTGGAGACTGGAATGCCAAGTATGTTCCTTCTCCCTGCTTCCTGACCCTCCACTGCATGCCACTTCTGCAGGCTGGAGTGTGTCCGGAGAGCAAAAGTCTTTATGGTTTTGTTTCTTGGAATATGCTTTATCCAAATGGAAGGAACAATTCTGTTGTTTGCAGTATCCTTAAGACTTTGCGTGATGCAGCAGCCTGCAGGGAACCACCTTAGAGATGCCAGGGTCAGATACTGATCTGCAGTAAACTAAGGTGTTCATTGTCAAGAGATCTAGTAATCTATTTTGCTTTTCTGTATTTCTCTGTTGCTTTGATCAGAAAGTCTTCTTGAATTAAGTGGATTAATAATGTGAAGACTCAGGATTTTTTTTTAATCTTACGAAATTTTTACAGATACATTATGCAAGTCTAACATGGAATGAGTTGCTGATGTAGACTCCTGGTGTGCTGGCTTAAATAGGTAATTACTAGTGGAATACAGGAAAGAGGTTGTCTGATCTTTAAGACTGTAGCAGAATGGTAGACTAATTCTAAGAAACAATGTTCAAGCAGGGCTCTATGTGTCCTGCTTTAGCTCTTCTAAAATGTAAAGGCAACTCCCAAAAGGAAGGTGACTCATTGAATATCAGTGTTGCTAGTGTTCGCTCCAGTTGTCTCTCTGCATTCCCCTTCACAGTGGCATTGGGTGCCATGGCTGGCCTGAGACTTCGGGGGCTGGCATCCTCCAAACTTTATCAACGCCGGCAGGATCGGCTAAGTGGCACAGGGTCACTCCTGAGCGACAGGACAGATACAGCAGCTGGGATACATGGGTATGTCTCTGAGATGAAGGGAATGGTATTTTTGAAGCGTTTTCCAGGGCTTCATAGATGTTCATTTTTGGTGGTGGGGCTTTTTTATTTAAAGTGGGAATTGTCTGCACACAGCCAGAGGGGATGAAGTCTGTTTATTTTCATTTCCAAGTAGATTACGAAGGAAAGGACTTTCCTGATGAGAAAGCTTTCAGTTTTTAACAATAACAGGAAAGCAACAATGGAGAGCCTTTCCCGTTTCRAAGCACTGTACTAGACTGTTCAGAACCAACATTAGTGCTGGTGTTGTTAATGGTGAAGTATTTAGGCACTGTGGGAATAAAGAAATGGTGAAATGCAATAATTTTTCAAAATGTTGATAAAATTCTACTGTTCCTTGATTTTTAGGGTTCAATAGTCCATTTCTTCACCTATACAGTTAATAGCAAGTTAGTTGATTTTAGTTTTTGTAAATAACTCCAGTCCAGCAGAAGCTGAAGCTGCGAGTGTAGCTGCTTCTTGAGATTATTTAGAACATGTCAACCAAAGCTTCTTAAATCTGCCCAGACAATTCCATTGCTTGATTTGATCATTACTTTTCCTGTGCTTCAGATTAAAATTTTACTTTACTTCCCAATTTTCATTGAAGTTAATTCTGGGCAGGAGAGAAATTAAATAAATTAAATAAAACTTAGTTTCTTGCATTTTGGGAGAACTGTGAGCTGCAGCAGCAATATGGGATCTGAAGTCTGTGTCACTGGGGAGAGCAGTGAGCATGCAGGAGAGATTTTTTTCTAGCAGTCAGAAGTTTTGAATTTCAGTCTTTTCTTAGCAGGAGATAGACCTGATGCTTACCTGTAATTGAGCAATTGGCTTCTCAGTTTGAACTGTGGATGCCTCACTAGAACCCCACTTTTCCCACTATTTTCCTTTTAGCCTATAGCTATTAGTTAGTTGGTAAATTTTCAATTTTTCCTACACAAAATTGTGGGTGTGAACGTATGAGAATTTAGTGAGGAGCAGAGAAAGAAGGTAGTGAAAGAAATGGTGATGCCATTGAGTGGAGAGGATGCTGTTCAGGAAGAGTGAGAAGCATGGAAGGGACCTGAAAAGAGAAAAGAAAATAAGCATTGAAAAAGCAGCAATGGAACACAAATAGCAGAGTGTGAACTGAAGATAGGAAGGATGAGGAGATAAATGCCCAGACATAGTCATCTCACGTTGTCAAAATGTAGTTTGCTTTCAGCCATTTAACTGTGTTTCACTGTGACCTGTAAGAGCCTTCGAGAAAGAAGGTGAAGGCACAATGTTTTTTTCCCATTATTTCCAATTATTATTTCTAATATTTTTTTTCTGAGTTTGTAAACATGACAGATTTTTCAAGCCTTTTTTTTTTTTTTTTAATTAGAGTGTAAAGCTCTCTCTTAAGTAGATGTACTTAATCCGCTATACAGAAAGAATGTCCTTTTCTGAACAACATGTTTATAGTACTCAGCACTACAGTAGTATGGTTTTGCAGAAGAACAAGGTTAGTTCTCGTTTGCCTTCTATGTCAGCTAGATTTCAGGAGCTGGAGCTTGATGTTTGGAAAATGCTTATCTGTGTGAGATCTCTCTTTTTAAACCTATGCTATTAAGTGTGCTGCGTGAGGTGATCTGGGCAGCACTGGCATAGCAGTGCTGACAGTAATGGTTCTCCAAATGTACTGCATCAGGCTTGGGCACATCACTAAGTCTAGGAAGAGTGGAGTGGGGCAGGGAGCTCGCTCTGAAGCTGAGCACAGCTAGGACTACAGGGATATGGCGCTAGGTAGGAGAATGCTCAGGGGCTGGTACTGCACTGTGTTGAAGGAGGGAGGCTGTGTATGTATTGCTGTGGTGACACGTGTACAGAGCAAGGCAAACCATGCTTGCATATAAACTGTATGCTGGCAGAATTTTTAATAAGGCCAGGCGGGTTTGGAAGAAATAATTTTTGCAGCTGGCAGAGTGATTTAGGAGGGAAATGTCTAGATAGGTAAATTGAATACATTTTTCACATCTTAGGTCTTGAAGCAAAGTAAGCATAAAGCTACTTATTTTGGTTTTACTTAGCAGATGACAGTGCTGAAGATTATAATCTGTTTGGGAATTTTGTCTCCTGAATTATTTGTATTTTATCCACAGTTTTTGAGCTACTGATAATTTTTGCTTCTCCCTCCTGATAGGTCCTGATAGTTTATGTCCTTTCTTCAGGCAAATGAGAGTAATCCAAAAGTAGTGTTGCTGCTAGTTGATGATAATTGATGAACACATTTGGGAATGATCTGTTTTATCAGTGCTGGTAAACAAACATCACATTTTAGCTCCTTTGAGATAATGGAAGTGAAGAAGAGAAAGATTAAATGTGTGTAAGAAATTATTTATCAAATAGAGATTGTGGGTGAAGTGGTAAGTGCTTGATAATAAAAGGGTGTTTTTCCTGTGTAAGAGGTATAATCTGTTTAAAACCTGTACATTTCTTTATGTTGTTGATGTTTCCCTGGGCTGAGTGAACACTGCTAAATGTCTGTCTTTTTAAGTAATTGGTCATGGTTTACTGGAAATAAGTATTGCATTGCGTTGAGAGGGACTACTAAGTACCCGTGGCATAGGATTTTTTCCTGTGTGAATACCAACAGACTTGCGCTGCTGCTGCTGGTCTCAAAGGTCTACCTGATTGTGGCTTCCCCTGCAGGCCAACCATAAGGACATTGTATTCTGTTCTCAGCTGAAATGTGTGAAGGAGTGGAATTTTTTTTTAAACCCCTGGCTTCTACTAATAGCAAATTGCTGTTGCTGGTAGGCCAAGGAGAGATGGGGAGCCATAAAGATTTTTTTCCATACTGCGACCATAAGTTGCATTTGTATGTTTTTCTTAAATTTGGTTATGCCTGTATAGTAAATAAGAACAAAAAGTGTTTATTTCATTGAGAGATTGGGGGCTGCATGATTGAGGAAGATATGCTGAGAGAAATACTATTCATTTCTTCTTTAGCCAGCTGAAAAAATATTTAAATAGGGAATGAACTGAAAATTCAATGCAAGCAGAAGGAGAAATGCTGAAAATGTTAAGCTATGCACATAGTTTTATCAAATGCACAACAAATCATACATTGAACAAATGGGAATTTTTTTTTTTTTCTCCAACATTTTATGACAAGTTTAATAATAACCTTAAAGAAATTAAATCAGTTTGGGAAAGTTGTCCAGATAAAAGTCAATTGCAGTGAAGAGATTTTGGAAGAATGTTAAGGGTAGTTGAGGGCTGTTTTTCAGCAGAAGTTCATGAACTGATACCCTTCCTCTTTCTTTTTTCTTTATATTAGTCATTATCTGTGAAATGAATCATAAAGTCTGGTATTGTCCTGGAATTTTTTTTTTTGTCTTTGTCAACATTAAGGACTTAAAGCCACAAATCCTCAACCGTGCTATGGGGATGGGAAGAAGCCCCTCTCCTGGAGTGCTCTGATTTTTATCTTAGCTGCTGGCATCTGTGATATACACAAGTGGTGATAGCTTTCTAGGTTTTTGACTTTTCACTATCCTAGGCATCTGTGTGTGTATACATACTAGAAATTACTATGTAAATGTTGTCATATTGTGATATGTTCTGTATACACTAGTTTCTACTGGTAGACCAGAATGAGCAGGGAATACCTTTCTAGGATTCCCTAGCATAGGTACGGTGCCTGTCTGCTGAGGTTTGGACAATGGGCTCTTCTATCTTGAAATGTTGTCTTCCTTTCTTTTTGTAGTATCTGTAAGGTTTTTAGTCATCTCTGTATTAAAGTAATTCTTCGTTCAGCATTGTGATGAAGGAGAACTCTCTTTGACACTAAAACCAAAAAACTTTCGAGACCAATTAAAGAAAACTGATTTTTTTGACTGGGCTTTTCTGACAGAAATGCTCCTGGCGCCTGCAGTTCCTTTCTTGGACCTGATAGAGTCTGAGACTGTTCATCTGTTCTCCTGGTTTTCTAGTTGTCTGGTTCATTTTGTCTTGCGTCCATGTTTAAGATACTGAATTATACTTAATGCGAAGGCTGGAGCTTCTGTTCTACTCTCTTAGCAGTGCAAGTACTGGATTTGCTTTTTTTTCCTCAACCTATCACCAGTGCTAGATCCCTGTGGACAAACGTTTAAAAAAGGAGGTAATGGTATAGAAGCTGTAGCATTTTAGCCAGCTTTCTTGGTATTCAAGTCCAACCCTTTTTTTTTCTGTAGTAATACAGGCCCAATTTCCTGAATCTGTATGAGAATATGATATAAAAATATGACATTTGCTAGGCCAAATATATATGAAACCACTGTTTTTGGAAGATAGATCAGTATTGACTTCAGTGATCTAAGAAGGTAAAATGCTTTCAAATCTTTCTATAGCACCTGTACCAGTGGCACAGAATGGCTCTCCCAATTAACTTCCACTTCTTATAAAGAAGAAATTTTTCTTTTTTTTTTTTTTCAATTTGAGAGCAATGCTGATACTTCATAGTAAATAATTCTGAGAAGTCAAAGCATGAGAAACCCACACCTATAATGGTAAATTAGTTATAATGGTAAATAACTAATTTCTGTAAATTAGATACTTTGACAAAGATAATTTGTTAAAGATACGGCACATAATGGTGAAAGATTGGAAAAAGCAATGTTTGAACACTGGTATTTTTGGGGTTTGCACAGGACAGGATAACTTCAGGATGTTGAGCTAGTCATGTTTTAATAGCCTTTCCTGTCTTTGTGTCACCAGCTTATTGTTAAAACAGAGGAAGATTCTGTATTTTACCGAATTGGAAAAAATCAGTGAGCAAACAGAATACAAGAAGCACTCCATATTAGGGACTGTCCTTTGTGGGAAAGATTTAGATCTAAATATCTTACAATTGACGCAGCAAGTCAAACTTTCGTGGTCACTCTTGGCATCACCATCAAAAGGATGGTGTTGCTCTTCCTCTCCCCATCCTTCTTGCAGAAGTGTTTTTGCAGCAGTGTAGTAAACTGAATCATAAAACTGCTCTGAATTAGAGCTGTCCTTCCTCCCCCTTCCAGCCTTGGTTAATGTTGTGGTTTAACCCGGCAGGCAGCCAAACACCACACAGCCACTTGCTCACTCCCCCCTCCCCTCAGTGGGATGGGGGAGAGAATCGGAAAAAAAAAAGTAAAATTCGTGGATTGAGATAAAGACAATTTAATAAAACAGAAAAGGAAGGGAAAATAATGATGATAATAATAATAATAGAATATACAAAATGAGCGATGCACAATGCAATTGCTCACCACTCGCTGAGCAATACCCAAGCAGCGATCGCTACTTCCCGGACCACGCCTCCTATTTATATATTGAGCATGACGTCACATGGTATGGAWTACCCCGTTGGCCAGTTGGGCTAGCTGTCCCGGCTATGCTCCCTCCCAGCTTCTTGTGCACCTGGCAGAGCATGGGAAGCTGAAAAGTCCTTGACTAGCAGACTACTTAGCAACAACTAACAACATCAGTGTGTTATCAACATTCTTTTCATACTAAATCCAAAACACAGCACTAGGAAGAAAATTAACTCTATCCCAGCCGAAACCAGGACAGTATCCACCCCTGGAGTAACCCGCGCCCAACATGGGGCACGAAGGGTTGAGATAACGACAGATCTGACCTGGCCTGTTAAAACAGATTTGTTATAAGCATTCATTATATCAGTTTAGTAGTCGCTGGTCACAATGGTTGGTTGGTTGGTTCATTTGCTCTCAGAGTTGTTGGATCTG
>JAYKAV010003003.1:587436-603609 GCA_035582835.1 Phoebastria nigripes | reverse complement strand
TTTCCTGCTGGCATATTTAGATCATTTTGGTAATAAGAGAGTAAGGGTCATTTATTTTAATTTTTCATTACTTGGGTACTCTTTAAAAACTTTATTGTGCAGGTTACAGACATTTAACTTGACAGTAGAAGTTATATTTATATTCATGCTTTTAAATTATGTTTATGTATGCTTATTCTTCTGCCATCTATGTGGATTTTCAATATTCATTTCCAGATACTGTTGTATTTTTTAAAATTGTCAGGTGTATAAATATGGGACAATCCTTATTCTGACCGAGCACTTTTCTGAAAATTCACACCGCATAAAGAGTATTGTCATTGAGAATGCCTTGGGGAAACTATTTCTACCTCATTACCATGCAAATATTCCTTATCCCCGAGAGGGTAAGTGGGTTACTGTGAGAGGGAGAGGAATGTCTACTCAAAGATTTAATAAGTTAAGGGATTTTTTGCAGACTTTCTTGCTGGTCAAACTGATTTTAAATTTTGGCAATTTTCATATTGCCAAAGGTGACTTCTTTTAACCACATTCCGCTGCCAGGGGCTCCCTCAAAAACTGGCTAGTTTATTACAGGGAAGCTTTCTGAGAGCTTTCAGGTCAGGAAAGGCTTATTCTTTGAAGAGCTGGAAATCACTGAAAAAATACTCTGTCTGAAGTACTTCAGAATTTAGCAGGGTTTACTATTGTTATAGAGACCTTGCAAAACCTATATGAGGCTCTACCTTCATATTTTAGAACAAGTAGCTATTAAAAGAAAATTTACTTGAAACTTGCATGTTTGGTTTAGATTCTGATCATCTCAGGCCCTTGGGAAATTAAGATTATCTATCTCAAATCTCATTACAAATTACAGCGCCACAAGGGTTTAATTAATTAAACATTAAAAGTTTTTTTTTTAATTGAGTCCACATTGTGTTTTTTATTAATATTTTATGTGGTGGTTATGGATTTGGATCAATGCTTTCTCAAACTATCATCTTACCTTAGTCAAAATGATTGGTTTTTATCTCCACTGTCCTTTGACTTGATAATATACTCCAAGCAGTTACCTACATGTGCCATATTAATATCTATACTTCTGTATCTTATGTATATATTTAAAGGACTTTATATTCTCATGTTTTCTCCAGAAACTGATTTACAATAAACTCAGTATTTAAACATTTGGATTCTTTTATTTTTTCTTCTTTTTTCTTAACCTTTATATAGTTTCCTATCTAAATTGAAGTATTCTGAATACATTTTGTCCTGTGAGAGTATTTTTCTTCTGTTTTTGGTACCAATGCTATTTTTAAATTATAATTTTTTCTCCTTTTTATTTCATTGCTATCCAGGCTCAGATCACTCAGCATTCTAGATTCAAGGATGGTTACAGACTAACTGTTCCCAAGAAGGGTCCTTAATGAAGGTATATTTGCTCTTGCAAGTTAATGTGTAATATCTAATGATGTTTTTAGAAGACACTCACTAACCTACTAGGTCAGAAAAAAATTCATCTTAGAAGAGTTTTTGAGATTTTACATTTATTTGTTTTCTTAAATAAAATGAAGAACTTTTGCAATTTATTTTCATTGTAAAGCAAACAGAAGGCCAACAGTCAATGCCTGTATTAAAGGGGTAACTACTTTCAATGTAGTATTAAGCAGTGAGGTTTGATACTGGCCATCCATTCGCTAGCTGAGTGCCACAATCTGAGGATTATGCCCTCATTTTTATCTACAAACTCTTTTATCTGTCTATCATGAAAATTGCATGTTTCCATGAAATTCTGTAGTTTTCACCCACATTTTCTTTTTGTCTTGTCGAAAAAAAATTCTAGACAGCTGCAATCCCATTCAGTTAGGCTCTTACATGATATGAAATGGTAAGGCATCTTCTAGTGAACTAGAAAAGGTGAATAAAGTGTACAGAAAGATTACATCTATACAAATAAACAGAACAGGACCAAGGTATAGGCTTAACGACTGAAATGGAATTGATCATACTGTTCAATTGTTAAGGCACTGCTTTGATGCAGGTCAGTCAGCTCAGTCCAGACAATCTGTGCCAAGTATGGATATTAACATAAGCTGCAGACAGCTTCCAGAAACCAACCTGGACATGTCTACGTTGCTCTCGAGAATATAGAGGTATAGATGTGCTATGCCACAGGGGCTTCTCAGGCAAATAATTACTGCATTTTGCAGATAAGGAACTAAGGAACAATGTTAATAGTTTTGATAACTGAGCAAGTTACTGGAGAATAACAGGTAATCCCATGAAAGTCGTCCCTTAGTTTCTAGAGTAACTACACATATTCATGCTCTTGCTCGGCAGAGTTGAGGTAATTTACAAGGAGATATCACATCTTGCACTCTGAGCTTTCTTTCTGCACCCTCCAGCAGCAGGAGTAAGAGGAAAGCCAATCCTCTCCCCAGATCCTGAACTTCTTAATTGCAATCTGGATGGTAGTTAAGAAACTCAGTACTAGGAAGCAGTAGCAAGCAAGCATGATGCAGCAAATAAACAGTTTCTTCAACTGTCAGCTGTAGCTGAGAAGCAATGACCAAGTTTAGTGCAGCATCAGAAAAATTACCTATCACTGGATGGTGGTTTTGGCTAACAGCTCTGACCTTACTTGGAAAATGTTTAAGCAAACTCACAGAGGCAGAGATCAAGCCAGGCCTGATGGATGGTGTCTGAGTGAGTCCAACTGCATCCGAGGCCAAAACTATATTTTTATTTGTGTTGCTTTGTTTTTCCTGTAATTATGTGCCAAGATTTTCATTTGGTCTGTACTAGATTTGAATCGTGTGGGTAAAGAATAAGCCAGCCTCATTTCAGGGAAATAATAATTTCTGTCTCTCTAAGCACACTTCTCCAAGCAGGCCTTTCCTCCAGCTGACACCTCTTGCTGTGAGAATCAAAGCCTCCAAACCAGGTTTAGAAGTAAATCTCCACTTCTTGGCTGAAGAATTGCTTGACAGAAGTTGGTATATTTGCAACTATTTGGTGTTCATTTTAATTAACAAACATATTTCAATCTACAATCACCTGACCTCTGGTGAAGTGACTCAAAGAACCCAGATCAAATATAATCGGCATCGGTCTAATATACCTTTGGCCTTTATCACCTTTCTGAACAGACCACTTCTTCAACAGTCTTTCTGATCACATCCACTCTTCCATATCTAAAATAAATTACATTTGCATATGAATTTTGTGTGGTTTCTGCTTTCAGTACTTCACACATTTATTTATTCCATTGAATTTGTTTTATCTCTTAGAAAAAAGAAATATTCACATAAAAATCGTAATTGCCGTTGTAGTGCCTAAATAATGCACACGTCTTCAGAGTTAATAACCTAAGCAATAACTTGATTTTTTTTAACAACCAAAAAATAAACTACTATTCCATGTTATAAACTGCGGAAAAACATTTACACAAAATCTCTCTCTGGGTCTCACCACCTCCGCTTCTGTTTATGCAAGAAAAATATCATAAAAAGTCCAGATTTTCTTCACAGATTCAAAGTGAGACTACAAGTATTCAAACCAAACTGAATGAATGAACGAATGAGTAAAATCTCCAAACAGAAAAATGAATATATTAATTAATATTTTCTTAAAATTAATTGATCTAAAATTAACTTTATATCATCATCATCATCATCACTATGATACTACCTTTATATTACACAGTATAATTGTGCTAATAATATTTTTATGAAATAAGTGAAACAGCACTTGTTCTGTATAGGATAGAAAAGAATAACACTTTAAATGTTCAGAAAATATAAATTAATAGGAATAAATGGAACAGTATTCTAGTTATTTGGATTATCCCTTTCTCTTATGTCAGTATGGAGATCTTAAATGCCACAAAAATTGTTTTGTTCTTGGGTAAAGGATGAATAGATATCTATGACAGTCCATATGATCCTATGTCTTTCTTGAAAGATTTTGTCAAATGCCCATCCAAAGCGAACTTCTATTCACGTATAGTTTCTTAGTCTAAACCTCTCTCTCATGCTTCTAGTGCTTTTCTTATCCTTTCCTGGGCATTACTCACAAATTTGAAAAATATAGCTTTATTTAGTATTCAGGGAATGAAGTAACATCAATGAACATAATGGTATTATACTGTTATTCCATATTATTCTCTCTCCACTTAGTAGAGTTTAACAGCTTACATATTTTTGACAGTCACTGGGTTGTGTGAGTTGCCTGCAATGTTATCTAGATTTAATTTCCTAGCAAAGACTAGTCACCACTAATTTTGAGAAAGCTAAAGCAGGGTATGTCCTCAATAACTTCAGTATTTCCATGAGTGGTAGGATATATTGTGAGCAGAGAATGGGAAAACTTCTTCATTTTTTTCATTGTCTCTGCTAATGTAAGGGATTAAGTTATTCCCTTTTAAAAGGTAAAAAAAAAAAAAAAAAATCCTTTCATGCTTTTTGTCTTCCTGTTTTATTATAAGAGGACTGTTCGTAGGGGTTGTTTCCAATTCCAGAACATTATAGTAGGCACAAGACAAATTTTGAGATGAACTAGCCTTATCCATAATCCACTCAAAGAACCTGGAATGCTTTTGCATGTGATCTTAACCAAGAGTCGACAATGGCTACATGCTTTCATGTAATGCGTAGGCTTTCTGATATGTTTGCAAATGTCAAGGTTGAATATGATGCTCAATCATTGTAATATTTTACACGAAAGCACACACATCATTTGGAGGGAGTACATTTTACATTTCTTGAAACAAGAACTTGAAAATGGCAGATAGGAAATGGCTCTCCACCTGTTGAGGCAGCACTGTAATTTCCAAAGTAAGGAGGCACTTTAATTCAGTGGAAATGTCAAACTTCCTAGAAACTTTCCAGAAAACAATTGAATTTTTCTGCACAATTGCACAATTTTTATTTCAGAATGCTTCTTTACTTTTTCCTTACATTTTTCTTTGTGTGTCCTTATCAAAACATACCAAAAGATTATTAGGGATTGGTCGGGCTTTTCTTCACATAGTAGTGCAAACCGAGGTCTTGTACTCAAAAGTCAAACTTCCTCTTTGGTGTTGTATAGTGACAGGGCCATATGAATAACTAATTTCATGATTCTCTTTTTCATTAATATATAAGACAACAGTCTTCTATAAATCTAGAGAGCAGACACTGATATAGCCTATATGGAGAATAAAGTAAAGATTTGAAAAGTGAGAACAGATTTTGGTCATTACCCCTGTGTTCGCTATTTTTCTCTTTTTCTTTACCATACAGAGATGTCAAATAGTTTTATGGCACTGATGTTCATACAGTCATAGATTCACTATAGAGTAGTTTTTAACTAACAAAACATTTTCTAAAACTTTTATTTTCTTTGTGGAACCTAAATTTTCACATAAGGAAAAGACAGCTCTCATCCTAGGTGAAGTTTTTTATCTTGTATTGAGAGGATGCCTGAAGCATGTGACATTTCTGGTTCTTGCTTTTAAGTATGAATTGAATGGGGATGGATTCTTCCATTCATTAACTAGGAGTTACAATACAAACTTTACTTTATGAGTTTAGTATGTGGGAAGATTTTGTAAACTACAATACAAACACTGTAAAGTCTTTCAAATTTGTCTTTTATACTATGCACTGTAACTTAACAATACCATTCATGAAACGGGTCAGATTAAAATGATTCATAATGTGATACTTTACATATCTGAGCAAAAGTTTTGAATAGTCTTTTGTTAACTCAGCATGTTCAAATTGTCAAATGATTTCTGAGAAGAGTAATTTAATCTCGCTTCTTATGACCTTAAAGCAAAGATGTACTGAGGCATATTTATGCAATTAAGGACTTAAAGTGAAAAAGGAAGTCTGATTAGTAAACACTTGCATAGTATTTTGGAAGACTTCTTTTTCTTCTAATACACAGCAGTTTCCTCTAGCAACAGTTTTTTTTTTTTTTTTGGTTCAGTTAAAAAGAAAGAATTAAGAATTTTTTAAATTACATTGCAGAATTTAAACCATGCGTAGTCAAAAAGTATTTCGGTGTTCTGCAGAATAGTTGTTTCCATAATGTGTATATCATTATGACAATAAATGCAATGAAATAATGTTAAGCTCTCGTTTGCTTTTACAACTGCTTCAAACTTTATCTTTTTTTTTGCTTTACTAGCAAGTATGCTTACAGCTAGAACTGTGCCAAACTGGACTTACGTACATCCACAATCAACATAAATTCAATTTAAATTGAACAAGTGATAACTTTTCTGAATTTGTTCATACTTATAAATATTGGCTCAGGAATAAAAGATATCATCTTTCTAGCAGGAAAGAAGCAAACGTTTGAATTATCCAAACTGAAGTAATATTTGCTGAGAAGATATCCTCACACAAGTGAAGTGATATTTCTCATGTGGTCTTTAATACCATAAGCCTAGACCAACTAATCTACACTATCTGTAAAAAAAAATATATAATTTATCTTGTTTCTTAGATACAATACTTGTTACTGCCTTCCTCTATTGGTTCTAATACAACATGAATAAATTATTCCTGTTTGTAGTAGTGTTTGTAAAACTGTTTTACTGATTTAAGGAACATAGCCTGGGTTTAACATTCTGATTGTTCCTTGACTATACACAGAGTATATATAAACACATATAGATATATACCAATATTTACACTCAAATTAATTAATTTTCTTGGCCTTGCTACATGTCTGCACTATACACAGATACTAAGTTTGCGTCTGTGGTGGGTAAGCCTTGGCTAACAGCCAAACTCCCACCCGGCTGCTTGCTTACTCCCCCTCTTCAGTGAGACGGGGGAGAAAATAGGAAAAACAGGAATGAGAAAGCTTGTGGCTTGAGATAGAGACAGGGAGTAAAGACAGGAGACAAGTACCAGTTACTGCCGTGGACAAAACAGACTCAACTTTGGGAAATTAGCTTCATTTATTGTCAATTAATATAAATGTTTAATTACTGATTTGGGTGTTCGGAAACAAAAACCAAGAAAAAAGAAACAAACATTACACACTTGGGGAAAGCACCTTTCCTCCCCCTTTTCCAGGCTCTTCATCACTCCAGGTACTTCTTGTCCCCCTTTTTGTATCACTGCAAGTTACACTCAGTCCCTTCATGAGGTAACCAGTGGCACAAAGGGCAGCAGGCAGGAGGCCTTGTGGTCAGGAGGCAGCAGTTTCTCTCTGCATCTCCGTCCTTCTCCCTCCCTCTACCCCAGCACACTCCACCACTGAGTTGTTGTTGTTCCTCTTCCTCCTTTCATCACCTTGGTGTTCCCTCTGTTGTTTCTTGCTCTTTTTTGTCCCCCGACCCCGACTCTCTCCCTGTGACATTTTCTATCCTTTCTTACACACGCATTCCCAGAGGTGCCACCACCTTGGCTGCGGGGCTCAGCCGTGCCCTGCGGGGGGTCGGTTGGAGCCGGCTGGAACCGGCTGTGTCCGGCACGGGGCAGCCCCGGCCTCTCCTCACAGAGGCCGCCCTGCAGCCCCCCCTGCCAGCGCCTGGGCACCTGCACCCAGTACAGCTCCAGAAAGAATTGTAATTACATCTGTACTCAGCTGTCTGACAGTTATCACAGATATTTCCCATTCAGGCAAGTTCCATGACAAAGATTTGCACCCATTCGTGAATGACATCTCTGTGCATAACTCATATCCCTTTTGCCTCCGTCTGCTGTGAGGGACCCTTCCACAGGACTTTGAGGTCACTTACATTGCAGTACATTGCAATTAAACTAAACTAAAAAGGCAGAGTACACCTGACTCTTAACCTTTCCAGACTTTGTGGCCCACGTACCTTGCCCTGGTTCTGATAAACCTATGGGTGAGCCAGGAGTTGAATTAGCTTAAAAGTCATAAAAATCACTGTGTAAATGTGGTATATTTTTCATTATATTCCCTACTCTTGTGTCTGTTTGGCTTCCACCGGTTCTTATTTAATGTCTATATTGTACTGGAAGACTAGATTAAATCACCTATTTTCTGTACTAAATGACAAAGCAAAGGCTTTGCATAGTTGCATCACAATTTAGGTGACAGGACACATTTTTTCTAAAGGCAGCGCTTCAGACCAAGACAAATGTGGAAGAGGAAGCAGGTACTTTCTTAGCACTCAACTCTTTCCACTCAGCTGCCAACCTTGTGCAGTTTATGAATGAAATAAAACTAACAAAGGTGAAATTCCAAGTTAGGAATACAGGCTCAGCAGTTAGACTCTTCAAACAGAAGTAAATTTGATAGGGATGCCATTGAGGGCAAGCCAGTGTGAAGTACCACATAGTGTTTTCACAGTTCCCCGTCTGATTACAATCACACCTTAATGATTTCTATTCCTTATTGATGTGCCGTGCTCACTGATTTATGCACTAACTGTGGAAACAGCACAATAAATAAATGCTTGGCATGTGTTATTTTTTCACTTCTTATGGGATACTGGCATCGGGAATACAAATACCATTGTATATATTTCCCTGATGAGTGTGCTGTGGTACTTCTTCCTGTCCTTGCTGACTTTTATAACCATCAATTCCCCCAACTATAGAAGAATTAAGCCTCTTGGGAGAAGCAAACATGTTTTGCTTAGATCTTGGTTTAAAGAAAGGCACAATAATATTACACTATCCTGTGTCTTTCATCCTGCCGTTTCCCCTTCTCTAGAACAGAGGCTTTTAAGCGCTGCCATAGTGCCATGGGATTCATACTCAGAATTCCTTTGAATTGCAGTTTCATGTCTTAACACCTACGTCACACATAGCTCTTCTTTGTTAGGACGGGGACTTGTAACAGCCTATGGATCAAATGAAAGCACAGCAGCAGCAGCGGCAGTTTTTTATAGATGAAAAGTCTTGGGGTCAAACTCAGATGTGATTTAAGCAAAGAGAAACTTGCGTCCTTAGCAGAAAATCATCTGTTTAGAAGGTCCATCATTTTTACCTCAGATACACTCATTGTTTCTACATTCATAGCTAGTCACTGAAGTTACATGTCAGGAAACATTGAAGTTCTGCTAAATAGACAGACAGAAAGATAAATAAACTACAAAACCACAATTTAAATACCACCATCTGTGAAGTATATGAAGTTCAGCCATGCTCTCTTCTGCACACAACAATAAGCCCAAGAATATTCACACCATGCTGATCTTTTATTGTCTTTGAGCTAAATTTTCTACTATCCAATAAGATGAAGGGGTTTTTCTTATCAGGGTTTTGTCTGTATTCTTTTTCAGTAATGACACCTACTAAACTTAGTCATGAGCAATCAACAAAAGTAAGAATTACTAAAGGAATGGTTCCCTACTTTGATTAATTTTAGTAAGGGTTTTTTCTTAAGTAAGATCTGCATGATCAACTCTGTATGAAAAGTCTTGAAGGCAGCAGTGAGAAGAAAGATTTTTCAGCTGTTCTGATTATTAATAAAAAAAAATAGAAAGGAAAAAAGATCATTAAAATACAGTGAATATCATAGTGGCTTTACATTTACGAAGTAAAAGCATGATTTCAGGGAAAAAAAAAAGAGTTTTCTGATTTATATTAATGACCTGGTGAGTGTCCCAATCCTTGTTTTTTATAATTTTAGGAATAGAAAAGACAATCAAATTAAATCATGCTCTGTCAGGTTATTAAAACACAACTTTGTCTGTGTTATCAATGCTAATTTTAACTACATTGTGTTCTTTGTTTTTCATTACAATTGAGAAAAAAAAAAAAAAGGGTTTTGTTATGACTCTTCTACCTTAGTTTAGGTTTTTTTAGTTGGTTATTTTTATTCATTTACTTGACATGTTACATTTACCTTTATTGTTTGGATCTGTGTTACTGTCTCAGCTTTTCTGATATGATTTTAGTAAGATTTGAAAGCTTTTGCTTGAATATTTTGTTTCTATGTCCATTCAGGGATATATAGAAAAAGGAAGTAAACAACATGTTGTGTATACACATGATTTCAAAGCTGAGGTAAAACAATATTTGGGAACAATTGTTTTCTGAAGAGCCAGTTAATGACTAAAGCTTTTCTTTTTTTATTTTTTTTTTTTTTTAAATATTCTAAACATTTAAATATGTTCCTTATAAACTGATAATTATTTTTACTCAGGTAAATTGTTTTTAGAAACAGAATGTTGGTGATCATATATTTTAGTGTATCAAATCTTGCATATTGCTGGCATCAGACAAACTAAGTGGAATCCTATTCTTTTTCACAACTTTTATTCAGTTAATTACTCTAGAATATTTTCACTTCACTGCACTGGAAAATTCAAACCTATTTCTATATGTGTTTTAAGAATTATTCTCATCTGAGAAGTAGAACAAAATCCTTCCTTTCTACCTGTTTCACTACATTAGCATTCATAAACTTAGACTCCCTTATATCAAATACTACTAATAATGCAACTATAATAAAATAACCCAATGTATTCTTTCATCATCCCAAATTAGCTTAATCTGGCAGGAGATTTCTACAGAGAGGATCCCTGTAATATATTCCGTATTTGAGTAAAATATAACTCAATCTGCCTTGACATATATATGCATATATATGATTTTTGATCTCCTAACCCTTTATACCAAGAAACTATTCAGTCAAGCATAGGGAATGCAGAGAAAATTTACTTCTCACTCTAAAATATCTTCACCACTTGCTCAACAATTTACTTCTAAATGTGCCCTATAGCTCTGTCTTTTTATATTACTTCTGTGTTCAGGAAAATTTAAAGACCATGAGGCAAGGTAACAGCCTTCCCGTAGATAAAAAGCAATTGGAAAGAGCAAGACAATTAACTGTTCTTTATTCCATTGGCCCAAAAGTAATGGGCTTAATTTGCAAGGAGGGATATTTAAGATAGATGTAAAAAAAGGTAAGGATCTATCTATTGGTATGGGTAATTAAGCTTTGTGATACATTGTCCAGGGTGATTTTAGAATCCATATCATTGATATTTTTTTAAAAAATAGGTAAAGCAAATTTGTTAGGAATACCTTGGCTACAGCTGATTCTATCCTAGGGCAGAGAATTTAATCATATGATACCTCAAGTTCCTTTCCAGGTCTATTTTCTGTGTTTTGTAACACTGCAAATACTGAGGTAATCATATCCACTTTTCTAAGACAATACTGGAAAACAATTAGAAGGGATTGATGTACAGTAGGACACATAGAAGTATCAATTACAGTGTCTGGCCTCAGTTTAGCGCTTGCTGACATGGATTTTTGAAGAGCCTTATCCTCCTCATTATCCTGTTACTACCCTACTGTGTGACAGAGCTATGTGGCTGTGGGGCTGACATGGTATCAATAATGACGAGAGCAAAGAAAAGCCTTTTAGCTGTTTGTTGTAATTTGAGGTAGTTTTAGCAAAAAATAATAATCATAAAGTTCTAGCTTGTTTTTTCCTGTCTTTTGTTAATTGTGCTGACCATACCATTATTCTGTCTCCCTGAGAAGCAAAGCAGGTTTGGGTTGTTTGGTTTTTTTTTTTAAGGCCAAGCAGATACATTGGTTAATCAGACAAAGTTTCCAATATTGCAGCCTAAATGCTATGAATCCTGGACAGTTTGAGAGTTCATCATTACTTACGCTGGAATTGCAGCTACTTTGACAAAAATTATGTCTACATAAGGCTCCTTAGTGAGTTATACTACCATAAATCTTCATATTCTACCACATTCTAGATTTCATCAGGGGATTCCAATTTGAAGCAGTAAATGTGGTTTCAAAATACTCCAAAATTAACTGAAAAGGACATTTCAGAAGCAAGTGTGCCACAAACAGCTAGCCCATACAACAAAATAAAGCCCATTGTAGGACTTTATTGACATTATAGTAGCCTACACCAGAGAAAAACTGTTAGCATTGCTAACAATATTTCCAGAAGTAATTTTTCATAGATGATTATAAATAACAACTTTAACAATCAAAACTTTTGGTTATAGTCATCCAAATATACACCAAATAACTCAAGGATGCTGCTAAATGTTGTATATAACTGAGCATAATTATTTAGCTGTTCAAAAAATATTTATTTCTTGTCTCAGACTTTCAGTGGAACAACATATGTTTAACTCCAGACTGACAAATATGCTTCCACATTGTTGTAATTATGAAATTTGAGTTTGTAAGGGACTATCACTTCCAATGGAATATTTTTCAGTCTACATATACTTTGAGTTCTTTTAGTAAAAAAATCCAACTGCTCAGTCTCAAGGAAAAATTGGACATGTCTTTGGATATCCAATAACAAAAATCATTGGATACTTTTGAAAATGTTGTCTACAATATTTCTGGGATTTGCTATTTGTCAGAAAAACATATTTCTTTGAGTAGGCATGTCCTTATAGTTTTCTTATAATTCATGCCATTGGGATAACTTCCCCTCAGAAAACACTACGTTCAAGACACTGCAGTATCTTTGTAACAAAACCAACAGTTCAGAAGAATCTTTGTACCCTTCTCTTTCCTCACTGGGGAGTGAAGATCCTCCACATTTAGAAGTTCTGCGTATTTTTAAAATAAAAAGAGCAAGTTGTTGAAAGGGCTGGTTTTTAAATATACATCTAATTCTACATCTAAATCTACATACCCTTTACCTGTGTACTACTCATTGATTTGGTCATACCTTAACTGATCTGGACTGTAGTATTACAAAGTTATTCAAATGGGCTTTTCATAAATAATGGCATACAAACATGTAGGCTTCTTGGCAGCAGTAGGGCAATTCATAAGAAAGGTGGGTTCTCTGGGTTTTTTTTAAGATATTAACAGGCAGTGCTTGTATTTTATTCCTCCTTTTTACTGTATTATACATTCCTCTGAAATACACGTTGATTACAGACCCCTTTTTACTATCCCACAGGCACAAGCAAAATCCACGCTCTAGCATCGGGGGTATAGTTTGCCTCTTTTCCTCAGAGAGGGGGATGATTGTTGGATAGTTCACTGAATAGTTGTTGGTTCCAGTAGTGGGCACCATCCCTACTTCTCCTATGCAGAAAGTGACATTCCCTAACATGTTTCTCAATATTTCAAACCTCAACTGTGCTCCTCAGAACAGCCACGCATAGGGTCTATCCTTTCCTGCAGGCTGCTGGAGCAGCCAGTCAGCTAGCCAACTTTGGTACTTTGCTTCTTAGTCCATGACAGCAGCCACCCCACCCCAGCAGACAGGTTGGCTATCATTGCCATTTAAAGGTGGAAGAATCCAACATTGAATGCTGCTGCAAGGAAATGGGTGAAGAGCAGGGCAGCTCCCCATATGAAAAGTATATGGAAGCTCACTGAGAGAGCAGAGAGGAGAAGTGGGGGTGTCTCAAAATTAAAATATGATTTTTATGATTGCTCAATTTACCTCAGTCTAATACTTGTGGTCACCAAAAAGGCTATTTAGTGTAGGCTTGTAAAATTCCTTTTGCTTCAGATAACACTAGGAGAATGACCTAGGGTCACCATAAGAAAACATTTACATTTTAGTTTCCACAGAAAGATTTTTCCCCTCAGGTTTGTCACACGTATAGTGACAAAAAAATTCAACAGCTCTGCCAGTAGAAGTATTTTTCTCTGTACAGCAGTCTATGCATAGATTTTTTATGTCTGTATCTTATGGTTATGAAATTTTCAAATTCGTAACAAATGCTTCAGTGAATCACCCAAAGTTTCAGCCTGTTGTTTTACAATGCTCTCATAATGATTCATTACTGTATTGTGCGTCTGATACAGCAATCCCCTGGAGGAGCTTCCTGACCTTCTGTCACTTTATCATTTTCTTTTTCATAGAATAATAGAATAGTTTGGGTTGGAAGGGACCTTAAAGGTCATCTAGTCCAACCCCCCTGCAATGGGCAGGGACATCTGCAACTAGATCAGGTTGCTCAGAGCCCCGCCCAACCTGACCTTGAATGTTTCCAGGGATGGGGCATCTACCACCTCTCTGGGCAACCTGTGCCAGGGTTTCACCACCCTCAGCATCAAAAATTTCTTCCTTATATCTAGTCTAAATCTACCCTCTTTTAGTTTAAAACCATTCCCCCTTGTCCTGTCGCAACAGGCCCTGCTAAAAAGTTTGTCCCCATCTTTCTTATAAGCCCCCTTTAAGTACTGAAAAGCTGCAATAAGGTCTCCCCGATGCCTTCTCTTCTCCAGGCTGAATAACCCCAACTCTCTCAGCCTTTCTTCATAGGAGAGGCATTCCATCCCCCTGATCATTTTCGTGGCCCTCCTCTGGACCCGCTCCAACAGGTCCATGTCTTTCCCGTGCTGAGGGCTCCACAGCTGGACACAGTACTGCAGGTGGGGTCTCACCAGAGCAGAGTAGAGGGGCAGAATCACCTCCCTCAACCTGCTGGTCACACTCCTTTTGATGCAGCCCAGAATATGGTTGGCCTTCTGGGTTGCAAGCGCACATTGCTGGCTCATGTCCAGCTTTTCATCCACCAGTACCCCCAAGTCCTTCTCAGCAGGGCTGCTCTCAATCCCTTCATCCCCCAGCCTGTGTTGATACCGGGGTTTGCCCCAACCCAGGTGGAGGACCTTGGACTTGGCCTTGTTGAATCTCATGAGGTTCACACAGGCCCACTTCTCAAGCCTGTCCAGGTCCCTCTGGATGGCATCCCATCCCTCAGGTGTGTTGACCGCACCACTCAGCTTGGTGTCATCTGCAAATTTGCTGAGGGTGCACTCGATCCCACTGTCTACGTCATTGATGAAGATATTAAACAGTCCCGGTCCCAATATGGACCCCTGCGGGACACCACTCATCACCGACCTCCATCTAGACATTGAGTCGTTGACCACTACCCTCTGGATGTGACCATCTAACCAATTCCTCATCCACCAGACAGTCCACCCATCAAATCCATATCTCTCCAGTTTAGAGAGAAGGATGTTGTGGGGGACCATGTCAAAGGCCTTACAGAGGTCCACGTAGATGACATCTGTAGCCCTTCCCACGTCCACTGATGTAGTCACTCCATCATAGAAGGCCACTAGGCTGGTCAGGCAGGACTTGCCCTTGGTGAAGCCATGCTGGCTGTCTCGAATCACCTCCCTGTCCTCCATGTGCCTTAGCATAGCTTCCAGGAGGATCTGCTCCATGATCTTGCCAGGCACAGATGTGAGACTGACTGGCCTGTAGTTCCCCAGGTCTTCCTTTTTCCCCTTTTTGAAAATGGGGGTTATGTTTCCCCTTTTCCAGTCAGTGGGAACTTCACCGGACTGCCATGACTTCTCGAATATGATGGATAGTGGCTTAGCAACTTCATCTGCCAGTTGCCTCAGGACCCGTGGATGGATCTCATTGGGTCCCATGGACTTGTGCACCTTCAAGTTCCTTAGATGGTCTCAAACCTGATCTTCTCCTACAGTGGGCGGCTCTTCATTCTCCCAGTCCCTGCCTTTGCCTTCTGTGGCTTGGGCAGTGAGGCTTGAGCACTTGCCAGTGAAGACCGAGGCAAAAAAGTCATTGAGTACCTCCACCTTCTCCGTATCCCGGGGAACCAGGTCTCCTGTTTCGTTCCAGAGAGCACCCACATTTTCCCTCGTCTTCCTTTTATCCCCAACGTACCTATAGAATCTTTTCTTGTTGCCCTTGATGTCCCTGGCCAGATTTAATTCTCTCAGGGCTTTACCTTTCCTAAGCTGATCCCTGGCTGCTCGGACAATTTCTCTGTATTCCTCCCAGGCTACCTGTCCTTGCTYCYACCCTCTGTAGRCTTYCTYYTTRTGTTTGAGTGTGTCCAGGAGCTCCTTGTTCATCCATGCAGGCCTCCTGGCGTTTTTGCCTGACTTCCTCTTGGTTGGGATGCATTGCTGCTGAGCTTGGAGGAGGTGATCTTGAATATTAACCAGCTTTCTTGGGCCCCTCTTCCCTCCAGGACTTTGTCCCATGGCACTCTACCAAGGAGATCCCTCCAAAGTCTGCTCTCCTGAAGTCCAGGGTAGTGAGCTTGCTGAGCGCCCTCCTCAGTGTCCTAAGGATCTTGAACTCCACCATTTCAGGGTCACTGCAGCCAAGGCTGCCCTTGAGCTTCACATTCCCCACCAGCCCCTCCTTGTTGGTGAGAACAAGGTCCAGCATAGCACCTTGTAAGAGACCAACTGGCAGCTAACACCAAGGCCAACTTGTAACCCACTGGAACAAAGAACTGTTTTCCAGCGACAGGAGACAAAACTTGAT